>PJEM01009928.1:0-56211 GCA_004023845.1 Helogale parvula | reverse complement strand
ACCTGAACCCGGGCTCAGGTTCCTCCCAAACCACAGCTTCTTCCTCCTGCCTTCCCGCTTCGGGGGGCGCCCCAGGAAGGCCCCCTCGGGGATCCTCTCCGTTCTCCACTCCCTCTTCGTTCCCTGCCTCTGATCAGCCAGGGGTCTGAGCAGCTTGCTGACCACGGCAGCTCTATGCCCTCTCTTGAATCGAGGTCCCCAAGACCCCATATGCGGACGAGAACGGCCGAAGCCTAGCCCCACTGCTCAGAGGGCCTTCTGGGGGCAGACTGTCTGGGGAGCCGCTTACAGGGGTGCCGTGGGGGTGGGGCCGAGGCGTGGGAAGGAGACAAAATCGGCAACGTTTAACCTGGTGCTTTCTTGTCGCTATGAATGTCTGGTCTGCGGCACAGAAACCTGCAAGGTCCATTCATTCCAGGGTTTCCAAAAACCCACCCGGGCTCGGGTGGCTTCTTCCACACCACCTCCATTAGCTTTCCCTACGGGGCGTCGTTCTGCCAACACTGGGCTTGTCTCTCTAACCCTCGATCCCCGTCCTCTGGTCCCACACACGTGACCGTAAAGATCCTAAGGCATTGACACGCTGCTCAAACGCTTTCGGTAGCTCCTTGGCTACTGCCAGGTCAGAGCAGAGGATTCTCTCACCGTCCCGCCCCCCCTCACTGGCACCGCTTTCTTGTCTCAGATTCCACTATTCCTAAGTCCTCGAAGCTCCAGCCACACGAGCCCATGCTCTCCCCTCTCCCCACCTCTGGTGCACAGCAGCCTGGAGGGTCCTCTGAGGGATGTGACCTCCCATCCCCCCAGAGTGAGGTCCCCCCAGCACCCCGTACCCCTCTTCTGGCGAATGCTGCGAGCCGACCTCTCCCAAATGTGTGTCTGCTCTCTAACCTCCGGGGGCGGGCGCTGCGCCACACTGCCCACGTCTCACCCCTCCGGGGGCTTTACAAGACCGGAGCCCCAGAAGGACTGGGAGAATGGGTGACAAACGTCATCGTCATCCCGGGCGTGAGCTCCTCGAAAGCTGTTCAGTTGCGCGGCCCGCAGGCAAAATGCACAGCCGTCAGCCAGAGGAGGACGAGGATGGCAACTAGGAGCAGAGCGAAGCTTCTAGGAAGATCTAGAAGGCTTCCCAAGAAGGTCCCACCAGAGCGGGAGAAGGGACGGCGTGTGCGAGCAGGGGGTGGGGGTGGGGGCCCGGGGCACCGCGTCACCTTCGAAAGTGTAGAGGGCTTTGCAAGTCCCGATGGCCGGCAGGGGCTCCTCGTCGTCAAACTCGTCGTCAAAGTCTGCGGCCAGCACCCTCACCTCACTCTCCTGACTCTGCTCCTCCGTGTAACTGCCATCCGGGCTGCTCAAGAAAGGAAAGCACGCGGCAACTATAGCGACTGACCCCCGCGATGACCCCAGGCCTGCCACCGCGGCTGCCGAGCGCTCGCACGCAGCTCCCGCCTGGGCCGCGCTGACGAAGGCCATCTCGGGTCCCCCCCGCGCGCTCCGTCCCGCCCCACGTGGAATGGGGGCCCCGCGTCGTGGGGAAAGGGCAGGTCAGGCCTCACGGGCTCTTCAGTCTCGAGCGGCCGCCTTACGCCCCTCTCCAGACTCCTGAGTCGGGAAACGAACCCGCAACGAGTTTGCTCCCCGCGGGGTGCAGGCGCAGGACAGATACTGTACCTCTCGCGGTCCTGGGCACAGTTGGTGACCGGGGCCGCGTTCTGGGCGTCGTACAGTCCGCTCTGGCGGCGGGCCTGATCGCCGCGCGCCGGCAGCCGGCCTTCCACCTCCGCCAGCCAGGCCTGCAAGCAAAAGCGACGAGACCTGGACCCTGGTCCCCGCTCGGCGGGGGCCCGACCGCGGAGCCCTCAGGCCCCAGATTTGGGCTGCTCCAGGGTCACTGACGCCGGGACGCCAGGAGGACCACATGGGGGGTGGGGAGGGTCCACAGTGTATCTGAACTTGGCCGCACAACCGCCTCTAGTTCATCTCACCTCGGAGAAGTAGAAGCAAATGTGTTTGGGCAGCTGCCACAGTGCGGGGCAGAGAGAACTGTGCTCTGCTCTCATCAGCGGCTCTGTGGTTCCAGAAACATTGCTTCCAGTTCCTTCTGGTTCTAAAACTCTGTGACCGTGAGGTCACACTGGAGAACAGGGGGTGGCGGCCACATGTAAGCAGTGACTCAGTTTGAAAGCCACACTTCCCTTTTTTTTTTTTTTTGGAGCATCACTCTCTTTAATAGGGAAAAAAACGCATATACAGGGAATCCGAAGTAGATAAAATTACCCTCGGCAACATTCAGAACAGCGTTGAGAGGCAAAAGGGTGAAAACGATCAGGAAAGGACATTTCTAGGTTCTAAAGCCTCAGAAACGGTACTAACTGATGGCGGATTCCAGGAAGAATTTCAAAACGCCTGTTGACCCTTTGCGGCTGGAAATCACCTATGCCGACCGGAACGATCGATTTTTTCCACGTTCTGTTGTCTTTCAATTTGGGGGCAAAGGAGCCCTGTTGTCCATGGTTTTGGGGGCTCCCCTCTCGGTCCTGAGACCATTTACTAGCTGTATTTCCCACTCGCTTCTAATCTGTGTTTCTTCCCGGTTTTCACAGACATAACCCTTTGATAATGGGTCCTTTGAAAAGACAGTAACATATTGGAATTGATTTTTTTTTTAAACGTCTTTTTAATTCACGGAGGTGCTGGACGCTCCCAGCTGTACCCATGAGTACCAGGAGACGAAGCAGGGTAAACTGAGGGAGGGACTTAAGAAGCCCTGTGGACACACGACTTCGATCAGCGTCGGAGACTACCGGGCGGAGGGTGTGCCGCGAGCAGAAGGCTCAGCGGGTGACCGTCTCTCCTGTCACAGCCCGAGACCCCCCGACCCCCCAGGGGCAGGACCCGGTGGTGCGCTGTGACCCGCAGCCCCTCCCTCTGTTTCTTTTTCTTTTTTTTTTTTTTTCAACGGAGCTTTTCAACCCCAGCTTTTTCATACCTCAAATTTCTGGGCTTCCAGCCGCAGTTTTTCTATATTTTGGCTGACTTCTGTTAATTTGTGATCCAGACTGGCTGGGTCTCCCATCTGAGGATTCTTTAGGTAAACATCTTTCATTTTTGTTATAGCATCTCTGGGGGGGAAAAAAAGAATGAGCGGAACACAGGGACAGGTGACTGTCACCAGCTAAGTGTGCTCTCCTGACACACTGAACGGAAAGCGGGGGAAGGCTGTGTAACGTGTGGGTTGTGCCGGGGGGGTGGGGGCTGTTTGCTTTCAGTCTTTGAAACTCGTAAGAACTCTGCTACCCGGGTCCATGTAATCCAGAGACGGGTATTAAAATTTCAGTCGCCTTTTCTGAACGCTACCTGGTGTCTCCCCATGGCCTTTAGCAACTGAGAAACGTAAGTCAATCCTGACCCTCCGTTTGCCCCAAACAACGAGACCGAACAAAACCCAAATATGTCCCTGCACACGTCACCCTTCATGCAAACCAAGCTGCAGCTTGCATCCTGGGTCCTGAGCGGGTAAAACACGCTCACCCCGCACAGAAGCGCGGTTAACTGCTTTGGAAATTTCTTACACACGCTTGCAACTATTAAGAAACCAAACTCACATGGTCGGCATCCATGACAGGTGGGCAAATGAGCCTCAGAGCTGCGTATCGTCAGATCCCACACCCGCCCTGAAATCAGGCGTCGGAGCCGGCCGACAGCAGCCTGGGTAAGGGACCCCCATGCTTGAAGCTACCTCCAGGACCAGAGAGCTCTATTAATTTGAACTCTGGCTTCAAGGAACCTTCAGTAGGGTCCAAGATGTTAAAAGTTTAGGGGCGCCTGGCTGGCTCAGTCGACTGAGCATCCAACTCTTGATTTCGGCTCAGGTCGTGATCTCACAGTTTGTGAGTTGGAGCCCCCCGTTGGGCTCTGTGCTGACAGCTCAGAGCCTGGAGCCTGCTTCAGATTTCTGTGTCTCCCTCTCTCTCTGTCCCTGCCCCAACTCTCAAAAGTAAATAAACATTAAAAAAATCTTTAAAAAGATGTTAAAAATTTAGCCCAAGCGACCCTGCAGGTGTAGTGGCCAACTTTAATGAGCTTCAGTAAAAGACGGTCTAAACCCATGATACCATGTAAGACCAACGAAGCAAACCGTATTTTGAGTCATGGAAAACTGAAACCGTATTTTGAGTCATAGTTTAACTGAAAATACAGGAATAGCAGGAAGAGGATTCCCACAAATCCTCCCCATGCCTCTCCCCCCGCCCCTGAGCCCATCCATCCCGCTGCTCCTCCGGGGGTCCCCACCGGCCACAGATCCAGGACGGCCCTCAATCCCCCGCACTCCCCGCCCCCACATTTTGCCCCGGTTCCTTCTGTCCCGCAGCATGTGTCACTTTCCAGCGTTACATATTTATCATTAAGCTCATTGTTCATCGTCTGTCTCTTCCTATTAGATTAGAAGCTCTCTGAGGAGGCCCTGTGGGCTCCCCCTCTCGTTGACCTGGTAGCTCCCCGGCGGCGGCCCGTACCTGGCACACAGTCGGTGCTCAATAAATACCACTGGGATGAACACATGTCCTTACAGCAAACGAACCGCAGCGCCCACCTTCACACAGTTCTCTTGGCTTTCTGACGACACCTCCACTACTGCCCGATTTCTCCGCAAAACTTCTCGAGACTTGTCACGAATCATTACCTCTGATTCTCTCCCTCCCCTCTCTCCTGACCGGTGTCTAGAGAAACTTAATTTTATTCGTCTTCTCAAGGAGCCAATGTTTGGATTTGTTGATCCCCTTTGCTGAGGGTGCACTTTCTTCTCTACATAATTAATTTACATTCTTTCCTTGCTTCTATTTTCTTGGGCTCAATTTGCTGTTCTTTTTCTAACCTTTTTGAAATATATTTTTTAAGTTTATTAATGACTGAGAGAGAGAGAGAGAGCACATCTGGGGAGAGGCAGAGAGAAGGAGACACAGAATCGGAAGCAGGATCCAGGCTGAGCTGTCGGCGCAGAGCCTGACACAGGGCTCGAGCCCACAGACCGTGAGATCATGACCTGAGCTGAAGTCGGACACATAACCAAGTGAGCCATCCAGGCGTCCCTTTTCTAACTTCCTGAGATGGATACTTAGCTCACAAGATATTTAGCACTTTTAAATTTTTTATTTATTATTATTTTTTTAATGTTTTATTTATTTTTGAGAGAGAGAGACAGTGTGAGCAGAGGAGGGTCAGAGAGAGAGGAAGATACAGAATCCGAAGACAGGCTCCAGGGTCCGAACTGTCAGCACAGAGCCCGACGCGGGGCTTGAACCCACGAATCACAAGATCACGACCTGCGCCAACGTCAGACGCCCAACAGACTGAGCCACCCAGGCGCCCCATTTTTTTTTTAATACGTATCCTAAAGCTATAAATTTCCTTTTCTGAGCATCACCTTAGTGACAGTCCGGTAGCTGATTGGGTGGATACGACTACTTTCGAGCAGGTAGTAAGACTTCTTTAGTCTCGGGGTTAATTTAGAGCCACGTTTCTTAATTTCTAAACGTTTGCTCTTGGTAACGAGCCGTATGTCAGCCTTCAGAGAGCACACCTTGAATGGTGTCTCCCCTTGGATGTCCGTAGAGATTCGCTTCATGAAAACAGGATGTGCTCAATTTTGGGCAGCGTTCTGTGGGGGCCTGAGAACAACGCGTACCACGCAATCACTGCCTAGACGTGTGCTGGGTCAGTTTCATCAGTCCTATTATTTAAATATTCGATCCTGGATCTGTTAACGCTGTTGTCAGTTACGGACAGAAAAGCACTGAAAAATCTCCCTCTACAGCGATGTGTGTGTTCATACGGACGTCCAAGGGTCAAAGGGCAAACCCTCGATTATGTCTGACGTCATCCAGTCCTACAGACTGAAACTCGGCTGTTTGTTACCGGAAGCATTTATCGCTATGAAGTCCATCCTCCTTGCGCTGACTCGTTTGAGGGGTTTTGGGCCCGGAAGTCAGTCTTCCTTGGTTGGCGCTGGCCGCCCAGTGGGTGATAGATCTTTTTCCGTTCTTTTACTTTCAGCCTTTCCGCACCTGTGCATTAGAGGTGCCTTCTATACATGGCAGACGGGTGGGATTTGGGGGTTTGTTTTTGTTTTGGTCCAGTCTGAAATCTAACTGGGACATGGAGCCTGACTACATGGCACACACCCATTTTGTTTTATAGATGCTTGTGTGCCAGGGGTTGGTCCGAGGACCTCACGTACATGGACCCATTTAATCCTCACGATTCACTTCCTTTTCAAGATGAGGAAACTGAGGTAGGCTTAAGAAGTTAAGATCAAGACGAGGCTAAGAAGCTCGTCCAAAGTCAACAGAACTAGGGGGAGGCAGGGTGGAGCCCAGTGTATGTGAAATCCACCACCAGGGCACGCCTGGGGGGCTCGGCCAGTTGAGCGGCTGACTTTGGCTCAGGTCATGATCTCACAGCTCATGGGTTCGAGCCTTGAGTCCGGCTCTGTGCTGACAGCTCAGCACCTGGAGCCTGCTTTGGATTCTGTGTTTCCCCCTCCCTCTGCCCCTCCCCTCCTTGTGTTCTCTCTCAAAAATAAACATTAAAAAAATTTTTTTTAATGAAATCTACCATCAACTCCTTGCTTCTGACTAACCCTCCTACCTCCTCATACACGATGTCAGTGGCCTGAGATCAGAGGTTTGCACGCGGTTTATTCTCGCTTTATCCTCAGCGCCTATGGTGTTTCCTTGTACACAGGAAATGCTCACCGGACGGTCGTACGGTGAAGGCTGAAATGTGATTTGCCGCGTTATCACCAAGGGCGCTAGAAGGGCTAAGGTTAACCGGGTTCCCAGGCCAAGACCCGAGTGGCGGAGAAAAGTGTCTACGTCGTCGTCGGAGACCGTCCAGGGTCACTTCAGATACTTGAGTCCTGATTTCCTACTCTCAGACCAGAACTGCTCACATATGAAACGGCCTGAGGTTTAACGGGCTTATACATTTATACCTTTTTGTATTTGGTCCTTCATGTAGTAAAAAGTATGGAGGCTAAATTTTCATTTTACGCAGTGTATTTCTAACACAAAACAAAAACGAAGCTAATTATACGTGCTGCTATATTTTATATGGTGTAACAGTACTTACTTTAATTGTACTGACCTACCAATCTTGTTTGCTTTTTGCATAACCAAATTTTGTTTTTAAAAATAATCTTTTTTAATGTTTAGATAAAAAAATTTTTTTAAATTTATTTTTGAGAGAGAGAAACAGTGTGAGCAGGGAAGGGTCAGAGAGAGAGGGAGACACAGAATCCAAAGTCAGGCTCCAGGCTCTGAGCTAGCTGTCAGCACAGAGCCCAATGCAGGGCTGGAACTTGTGAACCTCGAGATCATGACCTGAGCTGAAGTTGTATGCTCAACCAGCTGAGCCACCCAGGTGCCCCTTTTATTTTTGACAGAGAGAGAGCGAAAGAGAGAGCGAGAGCGAGAGTGAGAGAGAGAGAGAGAGAGAGAGAGAGAGAGAGAGAACAAGTGGGGGAGGGGCAGAGAGAGAGGGAGACACAGAATCTGAAGCAGGCTCCAGGCTCGGAGCTGTCAGCACAGAGCCCGACGCAGGGCTGGAACTCGTGAGCTGTGAGTTCATGACCTGAGCTGAAGTCGGACGCTCCATCGACTGAGCCCCCCGGCGCCCCGCGCAACCAAATTCTACTCCCAGCTTCCACATAGTTAAATTTCCACAGGGTCACTTTTTGGCTTATGTACAGAGCACAAAATCTCAAGTTCAAATCTCCAAAAGATGAATGATTCACCTAATTCACTCGGTGACCATTTTAGAAGGTGAGAGACCATTAATAAAGTGATTTTTCAATCGGGAGTCTTAGCAAGTATCTCCTACGTGATATAAAAGATCTACACGTCACGAACGTTGGAAGGGAAGCCCAAAGGGCGAGAATTGAGGCTTTTCTTATTTTTTTGCAGGCGTCCCAGCCTAGGAACTTACAAAACAGCTCTGAGAACCGGGGGCCCCAGCAGTGGAGACGGACGCTTGTCGAGAGCCAGCCGCCAACGCCCCGCGTAAGGCGGCGCGCAGGACACGCTGCGATTTCTCCTCTAGCCACCATCGGTTCGCTCGGAAACAAGATAAGGGACCCGCGAGCCTCCGGGAAGGCTGACTGTCGCTCGGCCTCAAGTAGAAAAACAAGCACGTTTTGGACTCAAAACCAGGACACGGGGCGAGGGAGAGGGGGCAGAGTCACACCATGTTTCTCTTCCTCATTACAAAAAACTTGGCCTTGGGGCGTGTGGGGGCTTTGCTTACACATCCCACTCTTGATCTTGGCTCAGGTCGTGATCTCACGGTTTGTGAGGTCGAGCTGTGTGTGCCGTGCTCTGCCGGCTTGGGATTCTCTCTCTCTCTCTCTCTCTCTCTGCCCCCCCCCCAAATAAATATACACTCATGATTTAAAAAAAGAAGACAGTGGGGGCACGGGAGAAAGAGGTGAAGGGGATTAGAAGCACACGGATCATGATGAGCCCCTCCCTCCCTCCCTCCCTCCCTCCCTCTCCCTTCCGTCCTTCCTTCCAAGATTTTATTTTTAAGTCATCTCTACACCCAACGTGGGGCTCGAACTCACAACCCCGAGACCAAGAGCTCGCAAGCTCCTCCTGCTGAGCTGGCCAGGCGCCCTGAGCCCGAGTTTCTTAATAAGTCGGATCGCTGCACTCTACCTTTGATCCA
This sequence comes from Helogale parvula, assembly GCA_004023845.1. Lineage (NCBI taxonomy): Eukaryota > Metazoa > Chordata > Mammalia > Carnivora > Herpestidae > Helogale > Helogale parvula. Next base: position 47,484 of record PJEM01009928.1, on the reverse strand, counting down.
TCTCCTTCTGAATTTCTTTATTTAATTCATCGACTTTCTGCTGCAGCTTTTTCCTTCTCTGCTCCGGCGGGAGGTTGCTGAAATCCTCTGGCGTCGCGCCCTGCAGATGCAAACACGTATGAACCCGCGGTCCGGCCGGAAAACAGACACTGAGCGGCGCCCGCGGGAGGGCCTCCCCCAGACGCCGGGGGCTGCAGATGTCGTCATGTGTTTTCACGACATCCGTGAGGCTCTTTCCCACGACACCCAGCTGAGATGCAGAATCAGTGCATGCAAACCGCGGAGAAAAGTCCCACAGACCGATTCCCTGGACCGCCTTCCACCAAGGCCAAGAGCAAGAGGGCAGGAGGGGGAGGAGGAACACCTCTGACCCCTGCGAGAATCCATGAGAAACACAGTCTGAGACGGACTCTTCACTTGCCCGCCAGGGTCGGTGGTGGCAGTGAAGTCTGAAGTCGCTGCTCCCTTCATAAAACGCAGGGACAAGCGTCCCCCATCAACTGTTCCCTGTCACAGGCGCAGTTTCCTCTCTACTTTCTTCCCATTTCTCCACCCAGGCGGAGGCCCCAAGTTTCCACCCCCACCGAGTGGCAGAGGGGACATCTGGTTCCTCGGAGACCATGGGTGAAAAGGACACGAAAACATATATCCTCCCCCCCACCCCCGCCCCCGCCTCTTCCCTCTGAAATCTGGTCACTCCTTTTGACATCCACAGGGTGACCGCGGCAGGGCTGCGGAGATGTGGCGCCCTGACCCCCCCGCCGACCTCCCAGCGCACAAATCCAGCCCAGCTGTTTCTGATCCAGCAGCAGGAGCGTATTTTGATATCCTGATCCCCATTCAGAAACAGTTACTATCTCTCCTCCGTGCACGTGATCTGAGCAGGAAATACCAACTGCCAGGCTCCACACGTGCTCGGACGCTCACGCGTTAGGAGCTGCGGCGAGGCTGTGGGCCCCCGAGCTTGGACTTGAGCGGGGCTACGTCCATAAAGAAAGAGAAACGTAGTCCACAACCAGGGAGAAGCCAAGGAAAGGAGAAGGAGGTGTTTTTAAAATTTTCCTTCCCCTTTACTTTAGAGCCGATTAAACAAAGGCCAGACTGGCTCTGGCTCGGGGGTGGAAAAGAGGGGCCCCGGACCATGAATTCCAAAATCAAGCTGACCCGGCCAAGCAGCTCACACGGTGCTTTGTGGCCAAGGCTCCCGGGCTGCGTGTGGCAGGGCGCCTGCCGGGCTGCGGGGCCAGGACGGTTCGATTCCGCAGGTGGGCCCGAAAGGCCACGCACAGACCGAGCTTTCAGCTGGTGCTCTTAGACTCGTGGGTGTGTGTGTGCACGCCCACGTGTGTGTGTGTGTGTGTGTGTGTGTGTGTGTGTGAGAGAAAGATCTGAGTGAACCCAGAATGGAAGTGCCTCTTCCCTAATGGCAAACCAAGCAAGTCCAGAAAGAAACCAGACTTTGTGTTTTCTTTCCCATACTATCGTGTTAACACCTGACACTTCTCTTTTTTTTAATGTTTATTTATTTTTGAGAGAGAGAGAGAGACAGAGTGTGAGCAGGGGAGGGGCAGAGAGAGAGAGAGAGAGGAACACCCAGAATTCGAGACAGGCTCCAGGCTCTGAGCTGTCAGCACGGAGCCTGACGCGGGGCTCGAACTCACAAACAAGAGATCATGACTTGACCCAAAGTCGGACGCTTAACCGACTGAGCTGCCCAGGCGTCCCAACACCTGAAACCTTTAATTGTGTGCGTTTTCACTCAGCTGAACTCAGGCGGTCGCCGGGCCTGCAAGCACACGGCTTTGGCCTCATGCAGAATTGACTTAAAACAGAGCAGGATGCTTTCTGAATGGAGGGACTTTTTGTTCTGTTTTTTCAGCGCTGTGACAAAGCCCAGCCGCCAGGAACCTAGGGAGGGGTCGGTGTTAACTCACTGGTCTTCACTCAGCCCGACTATGGGCTGGGGGTCCCAAAGAACTGTTTTTCTACAAAGAACGATTAGTTCTCACGTCTGCATTGGCCAATCAGCAGCCGCGCGTGTCGGCAGGCCGTCTGAAACGCGGCTAGTACGACTGTAGAACTGAATTTTAGGTTTTTATTTAACTTCCATGAACTAAAATCTAAACAGCCACACATGGACCGTGGCTACTGTCCGGGACGGCACATCTAGATTGTGAGCAGGTGTGAGATTTGCACTGGTGTGTGAACAGAGTACTCAGGACTTAGGAGCAGATACCTCGACAACAAAAAAATTTAATCATTTACAAAAAACGAAAAACAAATGATGAATGAATGGATTGGGTCCCTTTTGAGAGACCGTCTGTGTTTCTGGATTGTTGTTTAGAAATTAATCTCGGGGCACCTGCGTGGTTCAGTTGGTTAAGCGTCTGACTTCGGCTCATGGTGCATGAGTTCCGGCCCCGTGTCAGGCTCTCTGCTGTCAGCTCAAAGCCTGCTTCAGATCCTCTGTTCCCCCACTCCCTCTGCCCCTTCCCTGCTTGCATTCCCTCTCAAAAAATAAATTTAAAAAAACATTCAAAAAATAGAAACCGGGCGTCTGGGTGGCTCAGTCGGTTGAGCGTCCGACTTCGGCTCAGGTCATGATCTCACAGTTCGTGGGTTCAAGCCCCATGTCAGGCTCTGTGCTGATAGCTCAGAGCCTGGAGCCTGCTTCAGATTCTGTGTCTTCCTCTCTCTGCCCCTCCCCTGTTCACACTCTGTCTCTCTCTGTCTCTCAAAACTAAATGAATGTAAAAAAAAAAAACTAAAGAAACAGAAACTAATCTCATGTACTATGCCTCAAACTTCACGTCGGCCTTGGAGATTCAGGTCGTAACCTCTACATCCCAAGGAACGTAAGGTATCTGATGTGTCTTAAAAGGCCACTGTGTCCAATTAGCCTCTTAATTCCACGAAGGAATTTATATTTCTAGCTTCCAGTCAGAACAGACTTTCTGAGGTCTTCGGAGCGGCCACACCAGGAGACACTGGTGTTTTGGGAGGGGGTCCAAGCAAGTGTGGCGAATCAAACACTTGTTCCGGAGCGGTTCCCCACACACAGCACACGCACTGCTTCCTGGGATTTTAACACTCGTTTCCACTCCAGGCGTCTCTGGGCACCACTCCACTTCTCTATTAGCTTCTACGAAATGATATAAAGCAACAATTCAACACAGGGTGGGTAAAATGATTTCTATCGCAGACAGAAAGACCGCCTAGTATTGTTTACGATATTATCCTTTGTCGCCGGCGCCTCAGCAGCAGAAGAAACACAGAAAGGGCCAGGAAGGAAGCCCGGTATCTGGGAGACTCCTACTTAATGGATCCAATGTCTCCCCTGTTGCTGCCGTCGGACGCGGTAGATTGAGACATTTAGAATGTTTTCCTTCTTGTGGAGAGCTTAGTTAGGGAGTCGTCTCAGACTTTATTTCAGCCTAAGAAATGCTCAATTTAAGAAAATATTCATTTCCTTCCTTTCACTTTCCCTCTCTTCCTACCTCTTCCTGTTTTGGTTTTAGGGTAACGCTGGCCCCGAAGAATGAGTTAGGAAGTATTTGCTCTGCTTCAGTCTTCCGAAAGAAATTATAGACAACTGGTAGGATCTCTTCCCGAAATGTTTGCTAGAATTCACCAGTGAATCCATTTGGGCCATGTGCCTAATTCTTGATAAACGAGTGCTAGGATTAAGTGTGTGTGTGTGTGTGTGTGTGTGTGTGTGTATGTGTGTGTGTGTAAGTAGGCTCTGCACCCAATGTGGGGCTTGAACTCAAGACCCTGAGATCAAGAGTTGCATGCTCCATGGACTGAGCCAGCCAGGCGCCCCTAAAATACTCATTTTCTTTAGGGTTGGCTTGGTTGCCAACCACTGAGTCGGGTGGAAAAAAATCCCGTGTACACGCACATCCACACGTATGAATGTGCACATGAGGAAAACCAGAAACTCTTCTCTTGCGTGATCAACAGAACCGCTGAAAGTGCTGCCCTTACTCCTGGTTGAATTGTTGCCCTTTATCATCGTCCGTGATTTTAGGAAATTCTCAGCCGAGCCGTTGAGACTACTATGTAAGTTACACATACTGGAAGTTAAGGGTTACAGAGTTAAGAGTGTCTTGTGATAAATTTAATGATTAGTCAGACTGTTTACTAGAGCTATGCAATTAGGTAGGAACAACACAGACCACTGGGTAAATTATTTTAGAAAGGCTTAGGAGGCTCTTCTCAGTGTCCATAAAATCACCTTGTGATTTCTTAAATCAGCCATGCACAAGGCACCTGCGGATTTATGTAGCAACTTAAAGACTCCATGGCTCCCGATTCTCACAGGAGGCCTCGGACCTGAGTGTGAGAGCGGCACCATCCCTCCGTGGGTCCTTCGGGCCCCCCGTGGTTTTCACCTGCTCCTGGGGATCCCAGGGAGGATCAGCCTCCCACCGTGAACTTTACTTTGACTCCAAATGATCCAATGAACAACCCCCCCCACCCCCCATATGGAGTCTTTCCATTTATGATCGCATTTAAGTAAAGTTTATTGAAATTTGCCAATTCCTCTTAAGGCCCCAGTAAGAAAGGAAACCAGATCATGAGTTACAGCGTTAATGTTCTTAGCACCTTGAAGAGATTAAGATCACCCCCATTAGGCTGTGGACCTTGGTGTTGCAAAGGTCTGACGAAGAAACACCAGCAGAAGCACACGAAAAGGGAACACACACCCAGCAAAACCTGATTAGATTCAGGACATGCATAGAGTCGTTGTGCTTACCAGCTTGAGAGAAAGCTTCGTGTGAACATTGAAGAGGTAACGGGGGAAAAAAGAGAGAGAGACAACAGATCAGAAGGAGAGGCACGTGATCAGTCCCACCGCACTAACACAGCACATGAATTCACCTGTCGCTTGTGCAAATGGCTTGCAGCGGATCTGTGCGAACGTTCACAAGAGGGGCCGGCCCCAGCCTTTTGGCTGCCAGGTTGCCAGAGCAAAGAATAAAGGTAGAAAAGGAGAGTTTCCGTTCACAGTTCTGTTTAGGTCACAGCAGCCTGGACCTAAGCTAAAATAAGTTTGCAGTTGGTAACGCATGCTGAGAACAAAAGACAAAAATAATCGTGTAGGCTTCTGTTCCCCAAATTTTACACGGAACATTTTCATACACGGTGTGGGGGGGAGGGCTGGAGAACAATCACGTCCCTAGCGTACAAGTAATCTATCCTAAGGAACTGGCATTTCTGGAAGGCACGGAGGCAAGCTCTCGAGTGGGTGGATGGGTAACCAGGGCCTGGAAGCTGTCCCAGGAAACCACCCGTAGGAGCCAGAGAGCGTCTCTGCACCAGGCAGGACGCTGCGCACCGCTCACCGCCTCCGGCGCGGTGCAAGGTGCCCTCGGAGGCTCTCCGGCCACTCTGAGCCCCACCCACGGGGGTTACGCAGCACTTGGGGAATTAATAGCAGCTGGCGCTCCGAAGGTTACCTTCAGGAAGCAGAGAGCCGCTGCCTCAACTACCCAGGGGCACTCCTTGCTGGGAATTATCGGGACACAGCGGGTGCAGCTCTGCGGGGCCTGCAGATCAGCAAAGGTATAGTGAGTACTGGGCTCAAAACAGATTAAAAGGCATCTCCGGATTAGAAAGAGAAACATTCGGTTCCTCGTTAAGAGGGGAGGCTGCTGCAGAGCAGTGTTTTGAGAGTGCAGTGCCTTTTGGCTCAGCTGTCGCCAATCCAGAAGGTTCCGGCAGCTCGCAGTCCGATCGAAAATCCGTTGGGGACAAAGCACCGAAGAAAGAGTCCTTTGATTTTTAACTTGAGAGTGGGGAGGGTGTTAAAAATTCCTTAACCAGATTTGAAAAAAAAAATCTTATTAAGATTAACTCAAAATGGACACTTCTTTTTGAATAGGCATTAAGCTTTTAAAGACGGTGCCCCTCTGGGGGGGGAGGGGAAAGCCTTCGAAGGAAAGAAGTCATCAGACAAGACTTGTGGGAGACACACAGGACACCCACGACTGTCGCGTGTGCCCCTCCTGTGAGCCTTAGCACAGATCGGTTCGTCACAGTTCGGGGTCTTTACGGACAACACCGAGTGCACAGCAGAAAACTTGGCAAATACCTTCCCTAGAAAGCACACTACGGTCTACAAATGTCTCTTCACACATTATCGTCTTCAGTGTCGCTGATTCAAAGGACTGACATTGGAACTCTGTACGCTCCCTGCTCTCTCTCGGGCTGCTTCGCCCACTTACGTGTGCACAGAAGTTAAGTTTGCTTCCTTCAGCCTCTCGAAAGGAGAATTCTAACGTCTAATTGCACAGGAGTAGTACCACTTCGTAATAAAAACGAGTCATTAGGACTGAAAATAAATCCGAGCCCCCGGAGGAAAATCCCGAATTTTCAAGACAAATTCAGTTTTCCCAGGTGGACAGGGAGGGGTAATCTACAGGAAACACCAGCACGGGGCCTGGTGCTCTGGTAACGACTGTAATAGACCGGCTGTGGTCACAGGCTGTGGGCCGGCCCGTTAGACGGCTGACAATCAGAAACCGAACCATTTACGAGAATCCTTCCCAAAGACGGCATGAGGTGCGCTGCGAGACGGTGCGGAACTAAGAAGCGGTCAGTGTCAGGCAACAGGAACGGAGCCTCGGAAGCCACACGGGTCAATAACACATGAGGGGACACAGCGCTAGCGGGTCCATGTGTTATTCCGCAGCCGCAGGTACTAACCTCAAGGACGAAGAGAGGGGACGGTGAACAGAAACATGAGTCAGTGTGGAAAGTCACGGCACTAACTCTGACCTCGCTCGTGTCTCAGTGATCGGCCTGGCTCTCCAGGCTCTAGGGCATGACCCCCGTACGGATCCACCTGCTTCAAATGGGATCGCGGGTCCTCTTGCAATGCAACTGCCGTCCGTTAAGAGTGTCCTTCTCTGACCACGCTCTGTAGCTGTGTTTGTGGGTGACGCTCAGCCATAAGGGCACACCCAGGGACACCGTCTCGGACGGCAGTCACATCAGTGAAGGGGAGGGGGGAGCCGAGCTCGGCTCACTGGCATTTTCAGGCAGTTTGCTTGTTGCTGGGAAGCTGGTTCCTTTTTCCACCAACCCTCCCCGATTGAAGGAGTTCCACCCGTGGAGAATTTCGTGGCTGGGTCCCCCGTCTTGGTGCTGTCATAGGGGTTAGTGCCTGTGGCGTGACTGTGCGACCTGGCCATCACATGGAAACTTACAACATAGTCCCTAGCTTCAAAAGCATACGTGGGCTTCCCTAGTGTCCTCTTCATGAGTTCTTTGTGAAAACAGAAAGACTGAGTCTGCCAACAGTCAGCAAGAGAACAAGATACAATAAATAAAAACCAAAGTGACCATAAAACTGTTAACATCTGACAAACAATCGGTAAGGATTTTCCACATCTTTTCATCAACTTTGATGGGATTTTTCCATGCAACGAACTCTAAAATCTCAGGGAAGACACACCCGTATTTTAGATTTAGAAGGCCCTTGCCCAGACCAGGGAAAGAAATTTTAATTTAAGGCTATAAAATTACACCTGCAAATGGCAAACCGAGACCAGACTATCTAGCTTCATTTTTCTTACATAAAGATGAAAAAATGGCTAATTGTGCTCACGGGGCATACTTCAGAAATGTCCAGTGAAACAACATTTTCTTACAGACGCCAAAGGCTTAAAAAAAACTATTTTCGCCTGTGTAATTATTTAGAGCCCAAATCAGCTACGCTAAGAAACGCCTGCACACGATTTATACATTACGATCATAGAAACAGAGGACTGAAATCTGGATCTGCGAGCTGCAAAACATGTAAGTTAAAAGACAAGTCAGAGTCACAGACGTGTTATTCTACAACACGCTTCCTGTCTTTAGTACAATCGTCTTAAAGTTAAAAAGGAAGAAGAAACGAAAGGGCCACAGGGACCGTCTCGCTTTCATATGGACCCTGCAAGCCCTGTGCCTTCCCTGCTGAGGCTGCTTTAAAATCAGATTTATTTCCCCAAACTTTGCATTTTTGTTTTTTTTTAAATTTTTGAACTTCCTAATCTTCTATCATGCACTTCCTTTTCCTTTTCTCTTTAGTTCACTGCTCTTTCCTGAAGGAGCAGTCACCAAATCTGACCCTCGCTAAGAGCAGACTGACCAAAAATGAAGGAGGCAGAAATACGTTTCTATCTACTTCCTGACACTTCCCGCCTGTATCCGTGTGTGTTAACCCTCAGGAAAACACTTGCTGTTTAGGAAACAAATTTGTTAACCGAGCTTTTGCTGAGCACAGATGGAAAGAGGAAGAAATAAAAATTCATTTTGCTGGTGATGATTTTTTGGAAAAGGGACACTCCTTTCAATCATCATACCAGCCGGCTGCTCATGCCCCTGTCCTAAGTGTCCCGTTTTCCCTAGCCACCGTCCCCAGGCACTGGCTGATTGCTGACATTCTTTGGTCTTTTCCTAAACATTCAGAGAACATCGTGAAACACAGACTCGGAAACCATTTGCAACCGACAGACTGTGTGGTGTGGAGAGAATGGAGCAGACACAGAAACAAACGGAAAATCATCACGGATATTCGACACAGTCCATGAGGAGACTCCCAAAGACCCTTCAGAGGCACTGGTGACACATGTAATGAATGGGCGCTCTGTAACGGTTTTGGAAGTGGCCCAGACGGGTCAGCTGACTTACAGGTGATGTACGACTTTTCGGGCGGGCAGAATCCCCCTGGCCACATGTTGGGAATTCTCCCAGGAGGGAGCGGGATGGATGGGGAGTTCTGAAAAGCCAGCCTCACCGAGTGAGGAATTGGGGTCTCATTACAGGGCTCCACGAGATCGGTCATCTACTTCTGGCGCTATCCTCTGCCCCCTAACAATGGCTCTCCGGAAATCTCGAGGCCGTTACATTTCTCATTCTTCACCTGACCCGCTGGGTAACCTTACGACAAGATAATTCCACCAACAATATGGATTCTTGGCACGAAACATTGAGATTCCCTTACAAAAGAAACTCTGCATATAAAGAAACGGGGATTGTGCCTCGTTCTGTTTATGTATTTACTTTAAAAACATGGAATGCTTAGGGGAGCCTGGGTGGCTCCGTCGGTTAAGCATCCGACTTCGGCTCCGGTCATGATCGTGCGGTCCGTGAGTTCGAGCCCCGTGTTGAGCTCTGCGCAGACAGCTCGGAGCCTGGAGTCTGCTTCGGATTCTGTGTCTCCCCCTCCCTCTGCCCCTCCCCTGCTCACGCTCTGTTTCTTTCTGACTCTCTCTCAGCCCCTCCCCTGCTTGTGCTCTCTCTCACAATAAATAAACATTTTTAAAAAACGGACTGTTTCGTGACTCTGGGTGTCACTCCTGCACAGGGACCATGCTGATCTCGGTATCGTTCCAATTTTAGCAGTACACAGATCAGCTAGATTTATCTGGGAGGCTACACCTGACTCTATTCCAATCTTTTCCTGTAAACTAACTGGTATCTACTCTTGGTTACTGGATCAATTCCACAAAGCATATGAGTTAAGCCGAGCAGTGGTGGTCAGAGTGGCCAACTAGAGTGTAAATGACATTCACCTGAGGCCAGCCTCAGTGTGACAGACCCTCCCTGAACGTGGATGTCGCAAAACCTCGGCGTGTGACAAGCAGGCTCTCCGGCTTCCATCCTGGCTCGCCATCTTCCTGAATTCATCTTTTTATGCCTCAGCTTTCTTACTGATAAAGTATGGAAATCTCAGGACCTAGGTTCGTAGGCAGTTGAAGGGGAAGTAAACGGTCGCCCAGAACAGGGTCTGGGACGTCCCGTCAACGTAGCTGCTTATTATTTTCACCCCTTTAAAGATAAAGACCGCATTGGGCTTTTTCCAATCAACAGATGCTTTATCACCACCTTGTCGGTTCACCAAAACAGCTAAAGAAACCACTGTAAGCTCATGGCATTTCCCCCTCGGAACCCGGAGGCTTAGCCCAGCGAGAAGTGTCTCGCTGACGCTCAGTTGCTTTGGTAATTAACAAGCAGGGCACACAGTGACTTCCAATTCCTCATCTCGTCTGCCACTGGCTTTAGAAACCGAATCCAGGTTTCCTTTTTTGGTAAAATATTAATGATTTAGATGTTTTAAAAGGGAAGTGGAGAAAAGTCCTTCTGAAACGTGCTGCAGGCGGCCAGAACCCTGGGCTGGCTGGCTTTCTCTTCTTCTTTCCATCCATTCTGCTTCCTCCTTTCTTCTCCCCTCTCTCTATTGTTCTTCTTTCTAGCTCTGATGAATCATAGGTCCTCACAGTTTCACGTTATGGGAAAACACAATGGACTCATTCACCAACCAAGTAAGTTATGCAGAGTGAAACATGCAACCAAAGCACACGCGAGAGACAGGATTCCGGAGCAGAACTTACCCCACGCTTTAGGCTCCTGAAGCAGTGCATTTTGGGTTTGGAGGTCATGAACTCGTTGAAGCGATGGGAGAGGGGTTCCTTTTGCTGCTTGGGAGACTGGGGGCCGTTGGGAACAGCAGAGGGTGAGGAAGAGGCAGGGGGAGGAGGGGGAGGCTGATGGGGGGATGTTAAAAGGGACATAAGCTACATGTAAGAGATGGAGCAGTGACAGAGTAAAATCAGAAACAAGAAGATAAGACACAAAACAAAAATAAGCATCAAATAATATTTGAAATCCAAAGCAAGTCAAACACAAACGATTAAACATTTCGGCCACGGTCCAAAAGAAAACATGTAGAGTAGGACGAAAACGGGAGGTTTAGTAAGTTAAAGCGATGGAAGAAAAGCAAGAAATCTCTGACCAGAAGCTCAGCGCAGACTTGCCACATGCAAACCGGGGCTTCTGGTCAGTTGTGCTAAACCAGCTAAAGCCAGAAGGGGAAAGGCTTCTAACCCGCCTCCGCTAACAGAGCGTGATGGGAGGAGATGAAGGACCCGAAATGCCTGGGTGGCCACAACAGCAAGACAGCCCTTCCCAAATTAAACAGCTAAGTTATCCCGAGGCGAAAGCAATGCTACGGCCTTGACCACATCTGACGCCCAGGTTAAAGCTGCCATGCGCCCACGCGTCACACTATCGAAAGAAAACGCAACCTGACCGTGGGTACACACAGGTTAACGGGAGTTCGACACCAGGTTATGAACCCACGGAAATGGTTCCAATGAGATCTGCCGAGAAATGGTTATCGCAATTCTGCGCGGTATCCCCTCCCCCGGCCGAGGTGACCGGGCGTCCGGGAGACTGAGCAGGGAAAGGCATAATGGGAAATGGCCGAGAGGTCAGTAGAGGTCAGTGTTAGTGTGGGTGACACGGTGCAAGTGGCAATGCATCTGAAATCAGACAAGTGGCCATGGCAAAGTTTCCACCACCAAAGAGAGATCATGGCGTAACATAAAACAGCACGCTAGCTTTTCTTTTTTCTGCATTCTGCATTCTGTCGAAATTCTTTGCTTGTTTTAAAGACTAACAGAGAAAGTCAAAAATCTCCGCACATTCTAAAACTCCATTCACCCTGGGTCCAACCATCAGTACCTTATTTTTTTTGATGAATGGCCATAACTTTCCTTTGGATTTGCCACCGAATTTGAGCTCTGCTTTGCCTTCTCCTCTGGAGTTCGAGAGGCTGTTATCCGACACGGTGCGCTTCATGGGCTGAGTGTAATCCTCAAATTCAATGTCGCCGGGAGGCTCAAACCCAGACTTGTACGCCTCTATGACCAGCTGTGAATCCTGAAATGACACCCGCCAAACACAAATGCATCTGAATACGTGTAAATGCTTTTTACATAATGAATTATGATCATGCAGATTATAGTAAATAATTTAATCTATAGATCTATAGAATTATATCTATATTGACTAATAACTGATTCTTTCTAGTAATACATAAGTATTTTTTGAACGTTTCTTTTGGGAGGAAGAGTGCGCGCGAGCAGGGGAGGGGCAGGGAGAGAGGGAGCGTGACAATCCCAAGCAGGCTCTGTGCAGTCCGTGCAGAGCCCGACGTGGGGCTCAATCTCACGAATCTGAAGATCACGACCTGAGCTGAAATCAAGAGTCGGGCGCTTGACTGACTAAGCCACCCAGGCACCCCTCCAGAAATATCTTTATAATAAGAAAGAATAAGCACTCTTCATAAAGGTATATGTCTAATTGAGATGGGAAGATACAATTAATAACCATGTGTCCACATACGGTGAAACAAATATTAAGGAAGAATGACTTGGATAAAAGCAGGAAAAAAGGAACCACTATTATGCAATTCCCTTGAAAAATACAGGAATACAAACTCCGCACCAGAAATTCCCAAGGTCATTCGGCGTCCCCAAAGTCAAAGCAAATGAGCTGTAAGCTCATTCTAATTTCTTTGGTTCACTGTGGTTCTGGGATTTTAGTTTACTGCACGATTTTCCCTATGGACGCATTTGCTCGTAGTCCCAAATGCAGGCTCCCTTCTGCTTTTCCTCTACTGTGTCCTTAGACCCTAGATGGTGCCTGGTGAGAACCGTGTGCAACAAATGTTTGCCGAATAAACCAACGAACTCTACGGCGTGCGCTCTGCTAGAACTCTAGGTGCCCCATCTCCTCAGGGTCAGGTGGTCCAGACACATGTGTGAGGCAGTCACAACTATGGTTGCCACAGACAGATAGCATAGAACGTTCCAGGGGGTGCCTGGGTGGCTCCGTCGGGTAAGTGACCGGCTTTGGCTCAGGTCATGATCTCACAGTTTATGAGTTCAAGCCCCACGTCAGGCTCTGTACAGCTCAGAGCCTGGAGCCTGCTTCGGATCCTGTGTCTCCCTCTCTCTCTGCCCCTCCCCTGCTCACACTGTCTCGCTCTCTCTCAAAAATAAACAAACATTTAAAAAAAATTTTTTAAACCTATAGAGAAGACAATCTAGAAAGATCTCGATTGTTTTTTTTTTAAGTTTATTTATTTATTTTGAGAGAGAGTACGGGATGGGGTAGAGAGAATCCCAAGCAGACTCCACCCAATGAGGGGCTCGAACCTCAAACCCTGAGATCATGACTTGAGCCAAAGTCAGACACTTAACTAACTGACTGAGCAACCCAGGCGCCCCTGGAAAGATCTCAATTTTATTATTCTTTTTTAAAAATATTTTTTAAATCTTTATTTTATTTTTGAGAGAGAGAGAGAAAGAGAGAGTGAGCAGGGGAGGGGCAGAGAGAGAGGGAGACACAGAATTGGAAGCAGGCTCCAGGTTCTGAGCTAGCTGTCAGCACAGAACCTGATGTGGGGCTCGAACCCACAAACCGTGAGATGATGACCTAAACTGAAGTTGGTCACGTAAATGACTGAGCCCCCCAGGCGCCCCAGGCCACCCAAGTTTTGACCTCGGAGATGCAGACAGGACAGGGTGCCACTGGATGACAGCTCTTTAAGGGACGGCGTGGGCCCTTGTCTATGTTCTGCTTTCTGGAAGTTGGACGTGATGGCTGGAGCTCCAGGGGCCACACGGAGTTTGAAGGTCACATCATCAGAGGCTGTGGCCTGAGAGGAGCCTGGGTCCCTGAGGACTTAGAGACATTCGTCCGTGCCGCGACGGACCCTCTGGTACAGACAGACACCCTTCACACGAGAGGAGAAACACTCCGCCTTGTGTCGGACACTGCTGTTCTCCTTACACGTGGTCACACGTGCGCTGGCAGTGTCAGGGCCGCAAGCCCGGCGCACTAGCAGGACACTGCCCTGCTCCGGGGAAAACACAGTTGTTGGAAAATAAGTGGAAACTAACCTCACATAAATAAACCGGTGGGAACGCTTACGTGATCATGATTCTGACACTGGATTAGGGGGGAGAGGGGCCATCGGTTTGTGGCAGAGCTGGGGGCAGTCTGACCTCCTCTCCCAGTTAAATAAGTGATCACCTCTTTCAAGTCTTTGATCAAATGTAAGTCCTTGGTAGAAGACCCCACAGGCACTTCCTGGCACCCTTTCCTACCTCATTTCCCCCCAAATGCTCATCCTGGTGTTTTTTGGGTTTTTTTTTCTTCCATTTTATTTATTATAGAGAGAGAGCGTGAGCACACAAGCTGGGGAGAGGGGCAGAGGGAGGAGGGGGGGAGAGAGAGAGAGAGAGAGAGAGAGAGAGAGAGAGAGGGAGAGAATCTTAAGTAGGCTCCATGCACAGCACAGAGCCTGATGCGGGGCTCGAGCCAATGACCCTGGGATCGTGATGTGAGCCGAAATCAAGAGTCAGATGGTCAACTGACTAAGCCACCCGGATGCGCCGTGTTCCTCCTGTTTTAACACTCTAAACGAGGTTCTCATTTATTTTGTTACCGTCTGTCTCCATCTTTCTTTATTTTTATTTTTTAACGTTTTATTTATTTTTGAGACAGAAAGAGACAGAGCATGAGAGGGGGAAGGGCAGAGAGAGAGGGAGACACAGAATCTGAAGCAGGCTCCAGGCTCTGAGCTGGGGTCTGACACGGGGCTTGAACCCACGAACCGTGAGATCATGACCTGAGCTGAAGTCAGACGCTTAACCGACTGAGCCACCCAGGCGCCCTACCTGGACTCATTTTAAGACTCTCCTATGACAAGGAAGACTTACGACATTGCTGTTTGTTAAATATCTGGTTTTGCAAATTAATAAATGTTCATAAAGGCCTATGCTGGTATTCTAGTTGATATTTTTTATTGAGGGGAAAATAGGTTTCTAGGAAAGGAATCCAATGATGACACTGGCCCTAAGCAGTGTTCTCGGACTGAGACGTATCGCCCTGTAGGGGACACCTGGCAATGTCCAGAGACACTTTTGACCATTACGGCTTGGGAAGGGGTGTTACGGGCATCTGCTGGGTAGAAGCCAGGGATGCTGCTAAACACCCTTCCGTGCCCACGACGGGCCCCTACAATAAAAAGTTACCTGGCCCGAAATGTCAGTAGTGCCTTAAAGAAGCAGATCCCAATTTGGGGGGTTACTCAGCCAAGCGACAAAAAAAACGCTTAATTCTGCAAGGTCTCAGACTTATCTGTGTCTCCCACAAGAGAAACTTGAGAGCTGAATCCAAAACCCCAAGGGCATGACGAGGACACTCCAAAGCAGTGATACGAGGGCTCCGAGCCCTGCTGACCCCTGCAAGCGACTCCCCATCGCGAGGTGACCCGGCGAGCTCCCCGGAGACAGCAGTGAAGAGGTAACGGGACCAGAGACTCTTGGTGGTAAATGAAGTCCGAGCTACGATACTTACATTCTTCTGATCGATCGATTCTGCCGCCTTTACGATTTCATCCAAGCATTTCCCAATGATCGGAATCACCTGCCGATCGACCTCTGCGTAGGTCTTCATCGACTCCCCAATCCTCACTATCCTCCGTTCCTCCATCTCCTGTATTTTCTGCAACATTAGATTTTGTAGGAAGTTAACGTGGTCCACTATTACTTACGGAAGCTGTCTTCAGTGGCACTACTAACCTCTAGCAAATAGTCTAGGAGGAGAACAGGCGAATCGATAGGGCTAGAGCTAGACAACCGTGAGGATTCTTGCCTCCACAGCTGCCAGCTCTACACACACTTTATGAATCGTTAGGCTGCCCACATGTGTACGTAAAACCTTGGATCGCGAGTAACTTGCTCTGCACCTGCTCCGCAAGATGAGCAAACACGTCAAATAAATTTTAACTTCATAAATGAGCGATGCCTTGCAGACAAGTAGTCTGTGACGCCGAGTGTCACATGATCACAACTGAGCCAATGGTTCTTAAAATTCACTTTGATATACGAGCGCTTTGGAATACAAGCATGCTTCCGGAATGAATTATGCTCGCAAACCAAGGTTTTACCATACTGTATAGGATTCCATTCCGATTTCAGTGAGAACCCTAAACTCAAGTGCTTTTATCATTAATGCCGCTTGGTGATACATTTCAAACATCTTTCCTGCCTCTGATCCCCTTCATCTTTACCAAAAGCCTGGTGTTAGTTAATTGTCTCAACCCGACACAGGCTGAGATGCAACTAGTGTATCTTCTTTCTACAAACTGGAGCTTCTGGCTGCTGTGTGTGGACATTAAGAGGCAAACGATTGTTATTTTCCCCACAACTGGACAGGGTTGTAAAGATTCCCAAAGCGGAGAACATGTACACATCTTTCTGCATATTGTCTCTGACACCCCAACGTAGCCCGAAGAAAAACAATCCAAAGAAAAGTTCTGTCCTTCAAATGCTACAACCCCAGGGATTTCGCTAGGACTCCCGAAGTTAAGTTGGCATTTTTATAACCAGAATTGTCCTTTCAGCAAAAAGCAGCACTAGGCTACGAATCGTCAATTCTAAAAGTGGCCAAGAAAAGCTGCAGGTGCCAACCGAGGACGTCTGGGAAGGCCACTGATTAACCTTGAGGTTAATATCCTAGTTCACCTTCGTGCCAGTCAAGGCTTGATCTGGACGCTTTAAAAAATGGCTTTAGTTCGAGGCGCTTTAGAAACCTGCGCAAATACTCAGAATATACGCCCAGCCGTCACGATTCCAGAGCCACGTGGCTCTCGAAGCAAAGCCAACGTGGGAGGTCGGAGTCACTCACCTGGAATATGTTGGGGATGTGAGTGTGGTAGTACTCGTGCTGTTCGCGGTTGAATTTCTGGAGAATCGACGAGTAATCGGCTCTGCTGTCCTCGGCCATTTGGTGCCGCACCTGAGCCTGCTGGCGCGCCTGGGGGCCCGGAAACGAGAACACCCCCGTGTTTAGTAGGTACATGAAAGGGCCTCGGACTGCAAACCGGAGGGGCTGCAGTCAAACTGACCGCAAATGGGTTACATGCGGCAGGTGCTGTTTTCTAGAAACTGTTTAGAATTTGAATTTAGCTTGGATAAGGACGTGCACCCCGGTTTCCCACAACCCCCACCGTGCTCTGTTGCCTTAACTTGGCCTTGCTTTCTAGTTCAACGCAAGTGCCACTCTTCTGTATCGTCGGCACTTGGCTCAGGTTACATACTTATGTTACCTAGATGGCCCTCGTGGGAACCTGTGCTTCTATATGTATCTATATGATAGACAGATATAGATTTTTTTTTTGATGAGGGGGTGGGGGAATCCATAACTTTTTAATTCAATTCTCAATGGAGTTCATGAATTAAAAAGGCATATGAATCACTGATCTATATGGATCATTCTAAAACTCGCCACCATGTGGATGATCATTTTTACTTAAAGAAAGTTTTTTACATAATGTTTATACCAAATACAGGGCTTGAACTCACAACCCAGAGATCAAGAGTTACATGCTCACTGACTGAGCCAGGGAGGGGCCCAGGTGTTTACTTTTAGCATATAGTTTAAAGTATACAGTTTAGGGGCACCTGGGGGGCTCAGTCGGTTGAGAGTCCGGCTTCAGCTCAGGTCATGATCTCACAGTTCGTGAGTTCGAGCCCTGCGCCGGGCTCTGAGCTGACAGCTCGGAGCCTGGAGCCTGCTTTGGATTCTGTGTCTCCCTCTCTCTCTGGCTCTCCCCTACTCACACTCTGTTTCTCTCTCTCTCTCTCTCTCTCAAAAATAAACATAATTTTTTTAAAAGAACACGGTTTAAAGAAGCATTAAATGTAGCACCCTCTTTGTGTGTTTTGTTTGTGTCTGTCCATGTGTGCGCTATTTTCTAATTCACCGCATTGATGTTCTCCTAAATAATAATAAAATTCATACATTTGTTTCTTCTTTTAACATTTTTTTAATGCTTATTTTTTATTTTATTTTATTTCTAATTCATGTTTTGGTTAATCACACACCTACAAGAAAGGGGCAATCATTGATGAACTGCGAATCGATATTATTATTATTATTTTAAAGCTCAAACAAGAATGACTGTAAACTGGGAAGCCATCCACTGAAATACCACCGATGGTCACGCTGGGGTCCCACCGTGGATTCATCTAGCACTTTCAAGGTATCTTGAGAACTGTGACCTCGTGAATCTCTATCACAGCCTGAGCATCACGGACGGGAAACGCTCCCCGAGGCCAGGCGGAGCAGTGCCTTAGCCTGCAGGTGACCTGACCAGCTGCCACCCCGGGCCAAAGTCACACCAGAAAGAGGGCCCTGTTCCAACAAAACCCAGGGACCTTTCTTGTCTGTGTTCTCTTTTGCTTTGTGCCACTAAACCCAACAGTCTTTCAAAAGGACAAGAGAGAACACAGACACGTTCACACGTGAGAACAATGCCCCCGTCTCTGTCTGAGGGTGGGGACTGCCTCATAGGAGACATGTAGCCCCGTGCGGTTCTTTTCGGCTTCCTGCCTCTGTGACCTGCGGGCTTCACCTGACGCCTCACTTCCTGGACACATGTGACTCCTCTGCGCACGTCACCGAAAGCCCCAGGTGGTCACTCAGAGCTTGCTTCCTTTATTTGCTTCTCCAGCGAAGGTTAGCGATATGAGTATTTCCAAACCGATTTCCCTGTTCCCTGGGGCTTTTTCGTTTCTCAAGGCTTTTAGGGATCTCAAAACCGTCTTCTCCACGTCTCAGGTTCCGCTGGTTACTTCCACTGCCATGTTCTTCCTCTTTGTCGGCAGCTCGCTACCTCCCTTCCTGACCATCTGCTCTGGCTTCTGCTTCGACCGCGTCCACTAGTAAATATTTTAATCTGGTCCCCAAAACGTTGAGGTCCCAGCCCCCCTCAACAACCCATGCCTTTCCAACGGACACCAGGCCCCCCTGTTTAAATAACGGCTGGTCCCCCCACGCGCATGCCATCTGTCCCCAAATGCTTCCAGACAAAAATCCTTTTAACTCTTTCAATTACCTAAGAGTTGTATCATTTATCACTTCGTTGTGGATATGGGGGAAAAAACCCTAGGAAATTCCCAGGTAGACCTCAAACTTCTAAAAAATCCACTATTTCATTTACATACCTTCCTCACAAAACCCCAAGGCGGGGGCGGGGGCGTTTCTTCACGTCCTTTGTAAACAAGATGGGGGTCCCCTCACTTATTTTGGGGAAGATATTCTAACTTGGTGAATTTTTACTTTTTTAATGCTCATTTATTTATTCTGAGAGAGGGAGGGATAGGGAGCATGAGCAGGGGAGGGGCAGAGAGAGAAAGGGGGAGAGGGGACCCTAAGCAGGCTCCACACCGTCGGCACGGAGCCCGTCCCCGGGCTTGAACCCACGAACCGGGAGATCATGACCGGAGCTGAAACCAAGAGTCGGACGCTTAACCGAGTGCGCCACCCAGGCGCCCCTGGTGACTTTTTAAAATAGCTTCAGTTCTGAAACAGAGAGTCGGACGTCGTCCGTGTGCACGTACGGGCACGCACGCCGCACGCGGAATCAGTCCTGACGGGAAGCCATCCCCCTAACCGTGAAACGTTTCACTCGTGCGAACAGGCGGCGCCCTGCCGGGGACCCCACCACCGCGTCTCCGCAGTTCCCGCAAAGCCCCAAGAAGCGTGTGTGCACGTGGGTTATAGAATCACTTCCGAGGCCTCTGAACTCAGGATAGTTTCCCGATGCCCCTGACGCGCTTTATCTGCGGAAATCCTGAATCAGAACTCGGGGTCACGGGATGGGGACTGTGGAGGAAGCTGAGATCAGGAATCACATGTATAAAACTGGCCCGGAAGGCTGGCTGAGCGGCGGGGAAAACCCCAGGCCAACGTGCATTCGAGGGAGTGGGTCTACCTTTTAAATTAGAGAAGAATGAGCTCTGGGGGAGTTCTTCTCCCTCCCTCCCTCCCTTCCTTTCACCTGTATGTATTTCAAGAGGGAGTGGGAGGGCCGGTGGGGGGGGGAGGGGGGGCAGGGGGAATCCCAAGCAGGCTCTGTCCCGACACGGGGTTCATCCCGCCACCATGAGATCGTGACCTGAGCTGGACTGCACAGGTGGACGCTCAAGCGACTGAGCCACCCAGGCGCCCCTGGGAATTTTCCCTGAACGCAGAAACATGGATAGGAGACTACAAAGTCTATGTGTTCCTGCATAGTTTGTAGGAATTTCCCTACAGTCTCTCCCTCCCATTCTCCTCCCCCCCTTTTACTAAAAGCATAGCGAAGCACTTAAAATACTGTCACATTAAAGTCTGCAAGACCACAGCAGGGACACAAGACGCTCTTCTCAATCCCTGAATCCAGCTGCTTTGAATTAATTCCCACTTTTGAATCCCGGGCCTGGGGAATGGACCATTGTTCTGACCAAGTTCACTACAGAAAAATCTATTTTTGATGAATAAGCTGTTAGGTTTAGTTTGCAATGAACTTCAGAGTCTTTCTCTAAAACTAGGGTCTGGTCAGTTACTCATGATTACGTATTGATGACATTTTTAAAGATATCTTTAAACGTGCTTTCAAAATCGCATCTGGAGTCACCGATTGAATAGCTAGAAATTTTAGAGTGTACGCCCTGGTCTCAGGCTAAATGAAGATCGGAAGCATCCTTACTTCTATCTCTGCTTAAGTCAGTCTAAAAATAGCGACTATTATCTTAAAGAGGTACTTCCTTCCCAAACCAGACCATAAGCTGTATCTTGCAATTCAATTAAAGTTCTCATTCCAAGAAGACAAGGCAATGCATCTTAAAGCAACACGACCGTGGGGCAGAAGTTCAGAGGATTTTTTTTGTGCGTGTGAGTCACAGAATTTAGAGAAAATATTCTAAAAAAGTCCAGAATGACCACAAGTGCCTGAGGCTGTAAATCACAGACATCTTTGAATAAGATCTAGACCACTTTCACTGTCAATCAGAAAGGCTAAATTTAAACTCTGAGTATTTCGTTGACCGACCCTTGGGGAATCTCCCTGAATAAATCCGCACAGGCCTGAGCGCGCACGGCTCGACCACGACTTCACGGCCAGGCGGCTTCCTGATATGGTCCCTCCAGTGTCCTACGGAAATACAGCTCGGTGGCCGAAAAGGTCAGAGTTGGAGTTTCTAAATAAAGAAAACAATATTTTAGAAACTGAACTGCAGTCTGAGGCTTCTAAATTCTAATGGGTTTGAAGATAGAAATACTGTAATCCATTGAGTTAAATTTGGACCCTCAGCACCGGCCAAAATGTGTGAGCTACTTGGTGTTCAGCTGAGTGTTATTTTCTCTCCCTTAACATTTCAGACACTCGGAGAGAGAAGGACACCCCTGGGGTCGTCACGAGCCGAGAAGGCAGGGTGTCGCTTCCACACGGGCAGCCCGGTGCACGTGCTTAACAACTTATACCCTCTGGGCTTCATCAGCTTCATCAGCTTCATCAGCGGCTTTTGACTTTTTCACAAAAATGGGCAGATACACACCCGTTCCATTTATAGACTTACTGTTAATAGATTTACTCATTTTTTGATAAAAAGTTAAACGGCCTCAGACCTCCCAGATCGACAGGCACTGCTCTTCCTTAAGGAAGAAACCATTCACTGCAGCGTCTTTTCCTTCGTTAAAAGCACGTAGCAGAACAAATTCAAAAGGCCCATCCTCTACCAGCCAAACTCTGGGAACAGCAGAGAGGAGTATTTGACAGTGACCCCTAGGCGCTCAGACAAGTGTTCTCCAAGCACCTGTGCTTTTGATGTCTTACTTCATTATTTTATTCATTTATTTCTTTTTAAAGATTTTTAAAAATGTTTTTTATTTATTTGGAGAGATAGAGAAGGAGCATGAGTTGGGGAGGGGCAGAGAGAGGGAGAGAGAGAGAGAGAATCCCAAGCGGGGCTTGATCTCACAAACCACGAGATCTCGACCTGAGCCGAAATAAAATATCGGACGCTTGGGGCGCCTGGATGGCTCCGTCGGTCAGGCCACGGACTCCTGGCTTTGGCTCAGGTCAGGATCTCGCTGTTCATGAGTTTGAGTCTCGCATGGGGCTCCACGTGGACAGTGCGCAGCCTGCTTGGGATCTCTCTCTTCCTCTCCCTCTGCCCATCTCCTGCTCGCTCCCTGTCTCTCTCGAAATAAATAAAACAAACAAACAAAAAAAAGATGCCTAACTGACTGAGCCACCCAGGTGCCCCAATGTTTTATTTTATTAACATAAAAGGAAGCCAAATGTGTTTAAGGCTGGACGGAAAAGAGGGCTAAATCGAGATGCTATTCGGAGTCACGGTTTTGGCCCACAGCCAGGCTGCCCACGATTACTATCCAGTCGCGGGCGACCCGGGGTAGCTCCGCTGTAGGGGCCATCGGCCCAACAACTACGAGCCACAGCACGATCCGGGGGGGGGGGCTCCTGGCTGCAAACTCACCCATCTCCAAAACCCTCAGCCCCTGACTCAATATCATGGATAAAACCGGGGCGCCTGGCTGGTTCGGTTGGTGGCGCGTGCAACTCTTGGTCTCAGAGTGGTGAGTTCGAGTCCTGTGGTGGGCATAGAGATTATTAAAAAAAAAAAAAAATCCTAAGAAAAATATATTGTGGATAAAATTAAACCTACAACTTTAATGACTGGGTTATCTGGCCCCTCTCTGTCTTTTTTCTCCCGATTATAAAAATTTGCTTGCTGCAAAGAATTCCAATTTACAGAACTCTGTGGTTTAGAAGATGGATTCTGTGTCTCCCTCTCTCTGACCCTCTCCTGCTCATGCTGTCTCTATCTCTCAAAAATAAATAAAACATTAAAAAAAAAAGTCCCTGTACATTCAAACCCCCTGACAATCACTGGGGACAGGGTCATAGTTTGTGATCTGTGCAAACACTGAGAGGAGGTAAGAGAGCCTGGGGCAAGTCACTGGAAAGTTCCAGAAGCAGAGCTGCAGGGACGCCACTAAAAGACACCAGCATGTTACGAGGGTCCCCAGTCAACAGGCAGCAAAGCTGGTGATGCTGAGCGCGGTGAAGGGCTCTGACCACTGGACCCCCTTCCTCTGGCCGGGTTGGTGAGAAGCACACACACTTTGGCAGCACACGAGGGAGGAAGAGGCTGCGGAATACTCTGACCTATTTTCTGGGTGTTTTTGAGACGCGCACAAGCAGCAGCCGGCTGAGAATCCCTGAAAACGTTAACTGCTCTCCTGGACTTCTCTAGCATTTGTCAGTGATCAGGAGTCGAGCTCATGTTCCCGAGGCCTTGACTCAGTAACTCTACTTCTGGGAATTCGCCCTAATGAAATCACATTATTAACTTATTTATTCTTTTATTAAGTTATCTCCAAACCCAATGTGGGGCTGAAACTCACGACCCCAACTGAGATCAAGAGTCGCACGCTGCACTGACTGTGACTGCCAGGTGCCTGCTCCCCCCCGCCAATGAAGTCATTCTAAATGTTCACAAGTGGGGGCGCCTGGGGGGCTCAGTCGGTTGAGCGTCTGACTTCGGCTCAGGTCATGATCTCACGGCTCGTGGGTTCGAGCCCCGTGTCGGGCTCTGTGCTGACAGCTCAGAGCCTGGAACTTGCTTTGGATTCTGTGTCTCCCTCTCTCTCTGACCCTCCCCTGCTCACACTCTCTCTCTCAAAAATAAATAAAACATTTAAAAAAATGTTTTTAATGTTCACAAGTGCCCAGAAATGTGACTGGTTAAATGCATGTCATATCCTTGATGGACTAAGGTGTAGTTTATTTTAAAAAAATGTAAAAGAGGACTTAATGGTTAGGAACCGTGCAAGCTATATGTGACCTAAAAAAATGTTTTAAGGTTTCCAAACAGCGTTTACAGCATAATTTGATGACTGTAAAAATAAAACATGAATAGTGATCACTTCTGAAAAGAGTGATGAAGGAATATTTTATTTTGCCAAAAAGATTAAAGAAAGAAATTCTAACGCTGAATTCCAGAAACTTAAAGATGGAAGAGGTGTGGCTTGCCTTTGAGACACACACACACACACAGAAAAGAAAGAAAAAAAAGAAGAAAAGAGAAGAAAAGGGAAGAAAAGAAAGCTCTAATAAAATAATGAAAAAGTTCTCTGTCTTAAGCAATGTTGTTGTATGATAAATGGCGTGGGTTAAATTTCCCAGCAAACTGTTGCATCTAGAATACATTTTCAAGTTCAAGACTAAGAATGCATTTAAAAATTCCTATTCAGACAGAGTGCTGGGAGTTTTTGTTGGAGACTTCCAGGCCAGGGACTTGCCAAAACAATGAGTCTGTCTTTGATAAATTATAAAGGCAGCTAAAATACAAAACAGAGAAAAGCTTCAAAATAAGTTAACCAAAGAAATATGCTTGAAGTATTTCAGCAATTTCCTGATTTTTTTTTTTTTAACAGCCTTACAACTTCTAGCCCCAGTGTGTGATGGGTTACTTCAGTGCAGAGTCGCTGAAACAGAAGGAGAGAACACAGAAAGATAGCAAATGAGACCAGCATCTCAATCCCACACGGGCCATTCAGTTGCTAAACAGTTTTAAGAAAAGGCCTCTGTTCCCCTACATCCTGGTAGCCTTACTTGAAAAGTAGAATTTGAAATATCTATTTACCAAAGGTGAGTGACCATTTCTGCTAACAGGGAAGCCAATGCTGATATGGTTCATCTTGATGTTGGCACAGCCCCAAGGTAGGCTAGTGAAAAATTCGCCATGAGCCCAGAGATCTTGCCAAAAATATAAATCTCCAAGACTTGGCCCCTTTCTCTTCCCTTGTTTCTAAGGCACGGTCATTGGCAAGAGACTTGGAGTTTTCAGTTGTAAGTGAGGTAGGGTAGAAATTGACGATCTCTTTCTCTCCTCCCTCTCCCCTTAATAAAAAGTTTCACCCCAGATACGACACTCATAAGGTTTCACATAAGTACAGCGGAAGATGACAGCCTGGATTCTAGAAAGTTCATGCCCAAGTAACCCTTCTTGATGGCTGTGGGGTTACTGTGAAGAATAAAAATACTCAAAGCCCTTGTAATGCAGTTCGAGAAAAGATATGTTCCTCAGAAGAGGACAAAAATTAGTCATGTTCCATCCCCTGGGGAAAAAAGTAAATATATACTTCCTGTTCTGAAGAAATCTGATGCATCTGGTGGTAGGTTAGCAGCCGTTAGTACCTGAGTCACAGTAGATGTTCAACCAGTAAGGTTTAAAACTACACATTCGTCACGTGGCGTTCAGCGTATACTATCAATGAGCTCAAGAGGTAAGACCACTGGTTCATTTTTTTAAATTTTAATCTCAGTGTTCATTTTCTCTGCTTTTCTTTAAACTGGGTGACACCTAACAAAACCTCTCCAGTGACAAGAGAAGACAGCAAGGAAGTCTGTTAACGTCTTAGGCTATGGGGCGGACTGGAGGAAGTGTGTCCTCTCAGAAACAAAATCTTAAACTTGTATATATTTTACAGATGGTACACGAATCCCCAGCCCAAGTAATGAACATAAAAGTTGGTCCCAGGTTGTCTGGAAGAAACCGATATAAAACCTTGCTGGGTTTTATCTAATTACTGCTTTAAAAAAATTTTTTTAAAAACATGTATCCAGTTTTGAGACAGCGAGAAAGAGCATGAGCAGAGAAGGGGCAGAGGGGGAGGGAGACACAGCATCCGAAGCAGGCTCCAGGCTCTGAGCTGTCAGCACAGAGTCCGACACGGGGCTCGAACTCATGAGCTGTGAGATCATAACCTGAGCTGAGGTCGATGCTTAACCGACTGAGCCACCCAGGCGCCCCATCTACGATATTCCTGCTTTTGTAGGATTCTCAGAGAAAAAAAAAATCATCCCAACTGAAGACATGCTCATACAAAAAAGACAATAATAATCATAAATGCACAAGGAAATAAACCATGAGAGAAAAACTATCACCATAAGAACTGAGGTAAAGAACAATTTGAAAGAAAATATAAAAACAGGAATATTTAGAAAAAAGAAATAAAAGGAGTAGAACTCAGAAGAAAAGAATAAGACATTATAAAAATGAAGGAATATAGTAAAAAGAACCAAATGGAACTTCTGGAAATAAGAAATACAGTCATTGCAATTTTAAAACTTAACAGATGGGTTAAATAACAATAGTTGAAGAGAATTCATGAAGTAGCTGAGAAAGTTACACAAAATGTAATATAGAGATAAAGAAAGGGAAGGAATGAAAACAAAGTTAGAAGGCATGGGGAATAGAAGGAAGAGTTTTGCACACATCTACTACGAGTTCCAGAACCAACAATTTGAGAGAATGAAACCCAGGCAATATTTAAAGAGTTAGTACCTGAAAGCTTTCCCTACACTGACAAAAGGAACAAACCCCCAATTGAATCCCAAGCAGAAGAATTAGAAATAAAAAGTATGTGCTTTGAAATATCATAGTGACGCTACAGAACACCAAAGGCAAAGATAAAGTCTTTTTTATTTTAGAGAAAGAGAGAGACAGCACGAGCAGGGGAGGGTCAGAGAGAGAGGGAGACACAGAATCTGAAGACAGGCTCCAGGCTCTGAGCTGTCAGCACAGAGCCTGATGCGGGGCTCGAACCCACGAACCGTGAGATCATGACCTGAGTTGAAGCCGGATGCTTAATCGACTGAGCCACTCAGGTGCCTCAAAGAGAAAGTCTTAACAACTAGGGAAGGAAAGTCAAATATCTACAAAGGAATGCAATTAAGTAGACAGCCAATTTCCCTCTTGGGAAAGGATCAAAGATAAAAGACATTGGGATGGTATTTTCAACATGTTTAGAGAAAGTAATTGTCAGTTGAGAATTCTATACCTAGCTAAACTATCACATTAGAATGGAGGCAAAATAAAGATATTTCAGACAAATAAAGAAGAAAAGTACTGCTTACAAACCCTCGTGGAAACGGAGTAGAACAACCTATCATCCAGGAAGGAGGAAATTTAACCCAGAAAGGAATAACACAGAAGAACTAACAACACTGGGCCGGCCCAGTAATGTGTCTACCACGGTGAGGACGGACGGTGAAGAGAAGGTGCCCGTGCTTCCTGGTCCAGTACAACCTCCGCCTCCCCTTCCTGGCTTCCTGACGCTGAGGCCTCAGGTCAACTGCCATTTGTCATCCTACCCCAAGTCACTACCACCTGCCAGTTCTGTAGGGGAGAGCAAGTGGTCAGCAGTAAAGAGCTCATCCAACGTAATCCGACAGTAAAGTCATATGATCCACCGATAAGAACTGAATTTGAGGCACAGACGTGTCCTTCGGTCATGGCTGTACCACATCCAGCAGGGTCACCGGATGCTAATTCAACATCTTATAGCCTTGCCCTTTCAATCTAGAAAGTGACAAAAGAATTCTAGAGAGCATCCGTTCCCTATTAGAAAACATAAAGCTTTTTTCCAGTGTGAGTTTTTTGAGAAGTGGGTTCAGTAGCACCCCACCAGGGTCACGTTCATTCTGCCATGTGGCCTGTAACATCCTTTGTCATCTGTTCTAATGCCATCTCTCCAGGTGGTCCTACTCGGTCCCCTCCCCCTGAGGCAGGTCAACCTGAACAGCAGGCTTCCCTCAGAGCCTTCGATGGGGTTCTTTCCACTCAACGGATCTCTGCCTGCTCCAATGTTCAATTTCTCTACATCTTTCATGTTCAGACCCCGTCCAGCTCCAGGTCTATCTCAACAAACTGTCCTCTGCACAAAGCTTGTACAGGTGCAGAATCCATGGACAACTTTTGAACTCTTAGCATTTGCTGCTCATAGGACCCAGTGATTTTCCATACGATGTCTCTCATAAACATTTTTTAATGTTTTTATTTATTTAAGAGAGAGAGAGAAACAGACTATGAGTAAGGGAGGGACACGGAGAGAGAGGGAGACACAGAACCGGAAGCAGGCTCCAGGCTCTGAGCCCGACGCAGGGCTTGAACTCACAAATGGCGAGATCATGACCTGAGCCAAAGCCGGACGCTTAACTGACTGAGCCACCCAGGCGCTCCTCTCATAAGCCATTTTTTAAACTGTTATTGTTCTAATTATCTTCACCAGGCAGTTTGGCCTGGTAACATATGATACTCTACCTTATTCTCCAATGGACTCAAGTTTTCCTCGTCTCTCCCTTTCATCATTATTGGCTAATCAAGGCCCTCACGGAAGGTACCCTATTGTAATCTCTTGATGCACTATTTGTTCAGTAAATGTTCTTGTAGTAGGCCTAGAGACCTTGAATGTTCAAAATATACTCAACTGGGGGTGCCTAGGTGGCTCAGTCGATTAAGCATCCGACTTCGGCTCAGGTCATGATCTCACGGTTTGTGGGTTCGAGCCCTGTGTCGGGCTCTGTGCTGACAGCTCAGAGCCTGGAGCCTGCTTTTGATTCTGTGTGTCCCCCTCTCTCTGCCCCTCCTTTGCTCATGATCGGTCTCTCTCTGTCTCTCAAAAATAAAATAAATGTTAAAAAAATTAAAAAAATATATACTCAACTGATTCATAGTAGGTTGAAGGAGTAAGAGCAGAGGAGGAAGGAGCCAGAAGCAATCAAAAGAGAAAACCACACACAGGCAAAACACAGATGAGGGCCACAGTGTCGTCAACCAGTTAACCGTGGCCCCAAATCAGGCCCCTCCTTCTTTACAGATCACCTAGCACTGAAACCTCACAACACGCCCTGGAGGTGCACAACGTTATCCACATTTCATACGACAGGAAACACAGACAGGAAGCGCACCATCTCAGGTCATACCATTAGTGAGCGGTAGAAACAGGATCCGAACTCACTTCTATGCAGGAGCAAGAATAAGAATAAGCCCTTGGCCCGGCTCGCCCCCTCACTCTCTGTGAAAACTAAAATATTTTAGTAGATGAGCTGCTATATGAAAGCCTAAGTGAGTATCTTTTTTATGTATTAATATGCATATTCATAGGTCCACATAATATGAATATACTTATATTCATATTATTCCTATTTAATTCATCTTAATCCTCAGGTCTGGGGCATGGGAATGACCTGTCATCTTCCTGGATTCTATTGCTATTTTACCAATAATTTTGCAAATGTGGAGGTTGGTCAATGGCTATGCTTTTAGGAACGGACACTGAAACCAGGCTAAGGCAGATTCCCATGTCAGCGTCTTAATGTAAACGGAAAAAACGCGTACTGGAAATATCCCCCTGAAGAGGTTTTCAGAAGAACCTCGTCTCTGTGTAAATTCACCTGGGGTAGCCCCTCCACCCCCAATATTCCTGACACTCTTGAGCTTTTGACATTTTGACTTCCTTGTTTCTCTTTGGATGTTTATTTAGCCAAACTCCATTGTTTAGCATAAAAAATGTCAAAAATAAGTGACAATTCAGGCTCACGATAGAGAAATAGTAGCAACTGCTAGCAAATGAACTAAAAGTTGGCGCTGAATGCAACTTAAAGAGTACTTTTGTAAAACTTTAGTAAATAAGTGCATGTTTCAACATTCCTATCACAAATTCATAAAAAAATTTCTTAAGGTTTATTTTTTAGAGAAAGAGAGAGAGAGAGAGAATGATCGGGGGAGGGACAGAGAGAGGGAGACACAGAACCTGAAGCAGGCTTCAGGCTCCAAGCTGTCAGGACAGAGCCTGACGTGGGGCTTGAACCCACAAACCGTGAGATCATGACCAGAGCCGAAGTCAGACGCTTATCTGACTGAGCCACCCAGGAGCCCCACAAATTCACTTTTTAACGTTTCTGTATACTCAACACGGGGCTTGAACGCATGGCCCCAAGATCCAGAATTGTATACTCTTCCAACTGAGCCAGCCAGGCACCCCACAAACTCATTTTTCATGGTAAAACTAACATCGAGTGTCACAACTTAAAAAAAAAACCCCACAAAACTCTTCCAACCAATATTCGCCTATGACATAGATCAAAGTTATGTCCTGTTTCCAGATATAAATACATTTATTCCCCATCTAGTAATTGGAGAAAATTTCCATTAAATTGCATTTCCCATGTGAAGGGTCAAAAGAGGAAAACACGCCCATTGTTACCCAGGACAGAGATTAAGAATCAAAACAACTGAAATCATTCAGGATGCTCGTATAACACAGGTGCCCGGGGAGCAATGCGGAGTAGAAACTCTACACACGGGTCATAAACAAGAGGACAAGAAAAGCGTTCTCTCTCGAATCTCTGATCTGAGCCCGGATCCCTCTGTAAAGGGCCAGTCAGAGCAACGATAGCCACTTTCCAAAGTCTCTTTTTAACTGTACTCATTTTTTTCCTCGTTGTAAATAAAAAGCATTTTAAACCAAAGGATCGAGCTGCCCTTGCAAAATAAACGTATTTCCTGCACCTCGCTAACCACTTCCTCTTTCAAGAAAAAATGTTCTTTGTTTTCTAAATTGTTACAGTGAACAACTCCTTCAGATAAGCAGTCAGACATTTTATATGAGGCACATTTGGGAGAAGCACTGAAGGTATTACTGTGCTCAATACAGATGTCAAACCTCCGAGTCGGGGCGAGGGCAGCGAGAACATCTCACAGTGCCATTCCTTATACGTCCAGGGACCGACGGAGGCATCTTGCAAGAGACCGTTTCCCCAAATGGTAGAAGAATTTAACATCTGCTACGCAGCTGGCCTCGGTTAGAAGAGAAACAAGCCTGCCCCGCCTGTGCGTGTCGGAGTCCCCAACTGCAGAAAGCCTCCTAGCTGCTCAATCCCATTTGTTTTATTGAGATAAGGATCAGACTAAAAATCATTCCAGGCACAGCCCTTCATTCCTGTGTAACGTTAGCACAGGTTTTTTACTACAGTTTTAGTTTTCGCTTCCAAATATTCTATTATGTAACACAGAACACCCACAAGAGTGTGCGTGTTTTATTAGAAACTAGAAATATGAAGTTTTATCATGTACTTCTTAAAACTTTTTTTAATGTTTATTTTTGAGAGAGAGAGCGCAAGCGGGGAGGGGGAGAGAGAGAGGAGACACAGAATTGGAAGCAGAGCTGTCAGCACGGAGCCCCACACGGGGCTCAAACTCACAAATGCAAGATCATGACCCGAGCCAAAGTCACATGCTTAACAGACTGAGCCACCCAGGTGCCTCCATCACATACTTCTTAAAATTCTACCTCTGGGGCGCCTGGGTGGTTCTGTAGATTGAGCCTTCGACTTCGGCTCGGGTCATGATCTCACGGTTTGTGAGTTCGAGCCCCGCATCGGGCTCTGTGCTGACAGCTCAGAGCCTGGAGCCTGTGTTCAGATTCTGTGTCTCTCCTTCTCTCTGCCCCTCCCCTGTTCATGCTCTCTCTCTCAAAAATAAATAAACATTTAAAAAAATCATTTTAATTCTACTTTCGTTCATAAATGGCTCAGAAGTTCCTATTCCACTGAGTGAAAGGGACATCTCTATAGAATTTAAAAGCTAAGAAAGTTCAAAGCCAAATACTTTTAGAAGCCATAAGATACTACACAAAAACCAACACTAACTCCCTGAGTAACCGATCCACCGTTCTAAGGGCTGAAGGTCAGGATTTAAATGTAATTTAACTTTTAAAACGTTTCAAGTCAGGTTCTGTAACAACATTCCTGAGTTCGCCCAGTAATGAAGCCTCTTGCATTGTCTAGAGAATTCTTCTGGTTAATCAAGACTCGGAATTGCAATGAACTTGAAGAAAGAAGCCACAAGAACTGTTGCAGGGCACACGACTGCCCGTTAAAGATTCAGACTCTGGCAGTAAAAAGCATCACAGGAGATAAATGAAACGAGATCCGAAGGACGGGAGAACGCGGACAGCCGAGTTGGAAAATCCAACTTGAATTCACTAACAATGACCGTAGCTCCTTGTGACCCCCTAACTGCAGATTTTGTTCAACAATATCCCATTTTGCGTTTGGAAATTATGTAAGCGCCAACAGTCACAAGGCAAGGGCGAACTAGAGAAAGGGAATTATTCACTGCCTGACATGGATAAACTCCGTGTAACGCGTGCATTTAGAAAACACTGTTCACTCTGAAATATGAGTTCACATTCCATTCATTTTGATAACCTTGTCCTTTTTCATCCTAACACCACGCTAACCAACGGCAGCTCTATCGGAAGGCAGGCACTGGGCACCGCTCCTCACCCACCTCGGTCTCTTGGGTGGTTCTTCCGAAGCAGGGGGACAGCTGAAACCCGACTATCAAGGCTTTGTCACCACAATGCCATGGAAGGGCCGTGGGAGGGCAGGTGGGAACATTCACACACAGAGAGCCGAGCACCAGGAGCGAAGTGAAAGGCAAGCTCCTGAAAGTCAAGGACGGTGTGTTTGCCTGTTGGTGTCTGTGGGCGCCGCCCCCACCCCTCCCCTGCACACAGTCGGTGGATACCGGGTGAGGCAGGGAACCGATGAATCATTTCTAAGAATCACAACTTAGGAATTCTTCAACTCGTCCAGTGTTTTTTGAAAATGAAACTAGGACCATGAAATCACGATTCCATTAGAATTCCCTGAACTTGGGGCGCCTCGGGGGCTCAGGCGGTTAAGCGTCCAACTTCAGCTCAGGTACGATCTCGCAGATGGTGCGTTCGAGCCCCGCGTTGGGCTCTGTGCTGACAGCTCGGAGCCTGGAGCCTGCTTCCAATTCTGTATCTCCCTCTCTCTCTACCCCTCCCCTGCTCATGCCCTGTCTCTCTCTCTCTCTCTCTCAAAAATAAATAAACATAAAAAAAAAAAGAAAGAATTCCCTGAAAAAAAAAAACAGGTGTAGGGTAACTCATTTAAGGCGGAGCGGGGGGCATGTGAAAAGAGAAATAGGCAAAATTCAGAATTTAGTTGGATAAAAAGCTGTATGGAGCACGGGCGCCTGACTGCTGACTGGCTGCATGAGAGAGGCAAGCAACTCTTGATCTCAGGGTTGTGAGTTCGAGTCCCATATCGGGCATAGAGATTACTTAAATAAATAAAGAAACTTAAAAAAAACCCACAAAAAACACTGTACTAAAGCAGAAGCCAACTGCAAGGAAAAAAAATATTAGAAACATTCTTACAAATGAATGGTTATGTAAAATTATCCTTCTAAAGTAATCTCTAAACTACATGAGATTGAAATGTTGACTCCATTAAAAAGCCATCTCTTGCCCACTTGTGAATACACTACCTCCGAACTTGAAAAAAAACGGAGACTAGGTGAATAGTTTAGTTGCTCAGGGTGTCGATCAACAATAGTCCTTTGGTACCACGGTCATGTCTGCTGGCACGGGGCTTCCAAGAGACAGGGCCAGGGACAGGCGGGCTGCCTGCACTTCTAAGCACAGCCCTTCACAACGAGTGACTTGGAAACAATAACATTCTGGTTGTCGAGGTGTTTCCATTGCACAGCAATATTTTGATAGCAATGATGAAAATTCTTTAAAGATTTTTTTGATGTTTATTTTTGAGAGAGAGAGAGAGAGAGAGTGACAGAGTGCAAGTGGGGGAGGGGCAGAGAGCCTGATTTTGGGCTCGAACTCATAAACTGTGAGATCTGACTTGAGCCGAAGTCGGGCGCTTAAGCGACTGAGCCCCCCAGACGCCCTGCAATTATGAAAATTCTAAGATAAAAGACCCACCTAACCATTAAAGGCTTACCAAAAGGCTTTCTGGGGGTAAGTAAAGATATTTTAAACAGAAAACAAAAAGTACAAAAAGTACTAACCTTTAAAAAAACATACCGGTAACTTTATTAAAATGGAGACGTTGTGTTCATAAAAGACAGACACAAAAGCATACTGTGTAATTATATACATCCCTGTGTATACACACACACACACACACACACACACACACACTCGTATCCATAATCTATAAACGATACCTATACACCAAAAAGATGAAAACCTAATTTGCAAACGCAAAAGATTTGGTCCCTTCACCAGAGAGGTCATTCAAATGGCAGATAATGACATGCCCCCCAAAACGGTCCACCTCATTCTTCATCGAGGAAACGCAAGCACAAATGAAGATCACTCCAAGGTTCCGCTCCCCGGGCCGGAAGTCTTTCTGGTGGGTGAGGACTCCGACGACCCCAGGGGGTGCCCGTGCGTCCAGCCCCTCGTCAAGCTCTCTGATGGCGCGCCAGAGCCGGGCACACACGTGTGACCCGGGGTGCCACACCCAAGGAGAGTGAGAGATCATGTCCACCCAAGACACGTGTGACAACGGTCATGGTAGCCATTCTCTTAACTCAGCCTCACCACGGAGGCGACCCGGACGCCCGGAACAGGAGAGCAGATAACACTGGGGTGTGTCCTCACACCGATCGTCACCCGGCAACCCACAATGGACGACGCCAACTACCACCGTCCGCCAATGCAACTGTGAATCTCGAAACACAGTGTTGAGTCAGAGAAGCCAGACAGAAGGACACGTGTTGTATAACTTGTAGGAAGTACAGAAATAGGCGAAATGAACGTATGCCAGAGGCCAGGGTAATAGTTACCTGTGGGGTCGGGGGAGCGTTCAAGGGAGCCTGTTGGGGGTTCTAGAAATGTCCCCTATCTTAGGTGGCGGCACAGGATTTCACACATTATGTAAAAAGTCATGGAGTTGTCCACTTAAGACACGGCCACTCTACTGGATGTAAATTTATCTCAATAAAAACCTTTTTTTTTTAAAAGAAAGCTCTATGCCCAACCCGGGGCTTGAACTCACATCCCTGAGGTCAAGACGTGCGTGCCCTACCCAGGGAGCCAGCCAGGTGCCCCAGCGAAACCTACTGTAAATGTTCCAGAACACAGATCAGGTGGCAAGGGTGATCCCCTCTGAGGAGGGCCCGGGATGGGGGTAGGTAGGACAGCACGGAGTACTTCCGCCTTATTCCCAATGTGTCATTATTAAATCTTATTACTATTATTTTACCAGAGAATCCTAGATTTGAGGAAGGTATTTTTGGTTTGATTTTTCCATGTTCCCTTGTAGCCTGCTGACTTCTCAATATTACAAAAGAGATCGTTAAGAACTGTATTTTCAACCTCGTTAAAAAGAGGTGCTTTAGGGCACCTGGGGGGCTCAGTCGGTTAAGTGTCTGACTTTAGCTCAGGTCATGATCTCACGGTTCGTGGGTTTGAGCCCTACATGGGGCTCTGTGCTGACAGCCCAGGGCCTGGAGCCTGCTTCGGATTCTGTGTCTCCTTCTCTCTCTCTGCCCCTCCCCTGCTCGTGCTCTGTCTCTGTCCCTCAACAATAAATAAATGTAAAAAAAAAAAAAAAAAGGTGAAACTCGGGCTCACACCCGGATCCTAAGACATTTAGAAGATGCATGCGCACCCAGAGTCCACCTCCCCTGCGTCCCCAAACACAGACGCAGCTTGGAAAAGTCCCTCCGAATCTCCCGGGCAGGGTTCCCTGTCTGTAAACACAGTCCTGTCCTCCAAATGCTGCAGAGCTGACCAGTGCACGAGGAGGGTGAGTTACTTCTAATACAAGTGGATAATTGAATCAGGCGCGGACACTGGGGGAGACATTTGTATTAGAGTCAAAGACTGTCAGAAGTCACAATGGAAATCCACGGTGACAAGAAGCGAAGCACTACTTCCTCTCCGCTCGCCACTGACAGGAGGCTTCGCTGGCGACAAAGCCGGGCACCGGGCACAGTCGGACCGCTGTCTGTACGGGACATCAGTGTCCCTGCAAGTCACACTCTCAGGCGAAACGACTGACGGATTCCAGTATTTTGACACTGCTCTATCTGCCTCAATGCCTGTGATGCTAAACTCGGTAATTTATCATATCCCTGCAAGTGGGACTTGCATAAAAATAACAAAATGGTGTCCTCGGGATAAGGAAAATGGTCAAGAAGGACAATTCGACTCGGGCCAGGACCGATCAGCAAGTCCTGAAGCCACAGCTGACCCAGGAATCACCCTTTTGATAACCAACTCAGGTCTGACCTGAGGGCGAAAAGCAAAGAAAACAATCAGCCTGGAAATCTCTGAGCCAAGAAAGGGCTGGAACTCATACAGCACGTGTGGCTCTCAACCCCCAAGGGGAGATTGATGCAGCCGTGGCTGGGCAGTGACCGCGGGCGATGCCAGCTCGTCCTGGACAACCCACTCTAATGTGAGGCCATAGATAAAACCCCAAGGAACACACATTCATAATCAAACGGTCTATTCTAGGGGCGCCTGGGGGGCTCAGTCGGTTGAGCGTCCAACTTCGGCTCAGGCCATGATCTCACGGCTCACGAATTCGAGCCCCGCGTCGGGCTCTGTACTGACAGCTCGGAGCCTGGAGCCTGCTTCGGATTCTGTGTCTCCCTCTCTTTCTCGGCCTCTCCCCTGCTCATGCTCTGTCTCTCTCTCTCTCAACTATGGATAATAAAACATTAAAACAATTTTTAAAAAAAAAGAAGTGAATGCTCCGCAAAACGACACCTCTGGAGGTGCTGACACTCTTACGGACCCACATCTTGGAGGACAAGGGCTGTAACGCTCAGGGCAGACGCCTAGTTTTACTAAGGTTTTTCTTTTGTCGGAGCTCTGGTTACAACGTTCTCTAACTGTTGAGTGATCAGTTTCTAGGCCTCTTTCCCCAGAAGCCCTGTCTGTTATTTTTAGCAGTATTTTTTGCAGAACGTAAGGTTTGCAGCGAAGTGCTTATGGCATTATAGCAGAAATGCCTGTATCGCAAAAATACACAAGGAAATAAGTTGCTGTGAGCAAGTGAGCAAAAATGACAAAAGTGGAGCATCATGCCCACGAAGAGTAGACATTGAAGTTAATAAAATGGAGAATATAAAATTGGTATGTTTAATACGTATCAAGAAGTCACACAGGATGTAAAAGTGTGACAAAGTCACATGAAAATAACAAAGTATCTCTACAGATTTTAAAGATAGCTTAAAGAAACTTCTGGAAAGTAAAATGTAACCCTCGAATTTAGAGAACTAAGTTGAGAACCGGCAGATTAGACACAGCTTAAGAGAGAATTCGTGAAATGAAAGTTCTATCTGAAGGAATTCCATGGGACACAGAAGAGACAGACAAAGAGATGAGAAATACGGATACGGGCTCACAGGCGAAGTGGATGCAGATTAGAAGTTTTAACTTGCACCTTCTAATCAGAATTCCAGCTGAAACAGCAGAAAGACAGATAAGCATGTGTGGGAAAACTCCAATCTGGAGTCGATAAATTCAACGAATCAAAATCAAGATAAAAAAGAAATTCACAGCTAGATACGTTATAGTGAAATTTTAGCGAAGAACTTAGACCAAAACTGTATCTCCATAGTCAGCAAGGAGACATGACCTTCAATTTTAGTATGTGTGCTGCCGAAGCGAGCACAAGACATGACCTTCAAAGGCTTAACAGTTACACAGACTTCTCACCCCAACACAAATGAGGGCCAGAATGAAGATGGCAGAATGGAGTCCCTGTAGGTACAGTACAATCACCCTGGGACTGTAACATGGAGAAACCATCTTTCAAAGACGAGAGGGAAGTGAAGTCCATTCCAGTCAAAGGAACACTGAGATTTTCCTGCAATAAATCTTGGCTAATGGCACTTCTACAGAATGTCCTTTGGGAAGAAGGAATTAAGATGCCGGATACAAAAAGAAATAGTGGATAAAGAAAGTAGACAGCATACTTAAAGGGCTGTATAAAATTACTGAAGCCTGACTTGTGTCACTGAACCCCAAATACTCACAAATAAATTGCAACAGTCAAAGGGAGCCGGTTTAGTTAAAGGGCTGTTTGGGAAAACATGAGTAAAGATCCCAACATACTTTGTAGCTCAGGCTGAATGTGTCTGTGCGAAGGTCTAGGCTAACTGATGAAAGCAAAGAGGACGTACGACCTCCAAAATGGCGCAGGGGAAAGGCAGAAAGAGGCAAGTAAAACCAAACAAAAATTTCAAAGTGCAAGAAGGCAGGAAACAAAGCGTGTCAAGGGAAGAGATAAGGGAACTAGAGAACGTGTGACAGAGAAGAGAAAATGAGACAGTACAGGTGAGCCCAGACCCTCCAGGAGAAAGATAAAGACCATCAAAGTGGATTAAAAGAAATCCTTCCGTGTCCCCTTGAGGGACCCATCTCAATATGAAGACAAAGCAACAAGTGTTGTAAAAGTTCGGGAAAGGTTTGCGAGGCAAACACTAACACTAAACTGGAAGAGATCAGGCAACACAGACGTTACGGCACAAAGCATTACTGCAGGAAGAAGGTCACCGCACGTGGATGAACAATGAAATCACACAGAAGACATAACAATTCTAAATTTATTTATTTTTTAAAAGCTTTCTTTTTAAAATTGATTTAATTTCTTTTTTTTAAGTTACTTATTTTGAGAGAGAGAGAGAGGGCAGGGGAGGGAAGAGAGAGAGGGAGAGAAAGAATCCGAAGCAGGCTCCATGCTGTCAGCACAGAGCCCGACATGGGGCTTGAACTCACCAACATGAGATTCAGATCTGAAGCAAAACCA
Source organism: Helogale parvula (assembly GCA_004023845.1). Classification (NCBI taxonomy): domain Eukaryota; kingdom Metazoa; phylum Chordata; class Mammalia; order Carnivora; family Herpestidae; genus Helogale; species Helogale parvula. The sequence goes on along the minus strand of PJEM01009928.1, from coordinate 9,335 downwards.
AGAGTCGGATGCCTAACCAACTGAACCACCCAGTCGCCTAAATTTAATGTCTTTAAGTAATCTCTATGCCTAACATGGGGCTCAAACTCACGTCCCCAAGATCAAGAGTCACACGCTCTACTGACTAAGCCAGCCAGGCAATCCTAAAATTTATTTTTTCATAAAATAATTTCCCAACAGAAGAAAAAAATTAAGAGTAAATGACAAATCTTCCACCATTATAATCAACGTAGTTAACTTAGGGATCACTGGCCTCTGCCTAAATGTCTTTGGGGCGTCCGGGTGGCTCAGTTGGTTGAGCGTCTGACCTGTCTGCTCAGGTCATGATCTCGTAGTTCATGGGTTCGGGCCCCACATCAGGCTCTGTGCTGTCAGCTCGGAGCCTGGAGCCTGTCCTCAGATTCTGTGTCTGCCTCTCTCTCTGCCCCTACTCTACTCACGCCGTCTCTCTCTGTCTCTCAAAAATAAATAAAAACGGGGCGCCTGGGTGGCTCAGTTGGTTAAGCGTCTGACTTCGGCTCAGGTTATGATCTCACGGTTCGTGGGTTCGAGCCCTGCATGGGGTTCTTTGCTGACAGATCAGGGCCTGGAGCCTGCTTCAGACTCTGTGTCTCCCTCTGTCTCTGCCCCTCCCCCATTCATGCTCTGTCTCTGTCTCAAAAATAAATAAACTATTAAAAATAATAAATAAATAATAAACATTAAAAATTTTTAAAAATAAGTAAATGGCTTTGAGTCCCTCATACATATGAACACAGTTAACATTCCCATCAGTCATGTTCTTCTATGTTCCTATTTTACAGACTAGAAAAGCAAGGCACAAAGAAGTAACACATCTCCCTCAAGAAATGATACAACAAACAGTAAAACGATCCTTCATGATGGGAAGGTTTGCATGTCGTCAGCAAGTTAGATCTAGTGAAAACAGGTAGAGATGGAGACTACACATTCTTCTCGATCACTGACAGGACACGGATGAAAACTGGCCGCGTCCTGGGGCATAAAACTCGTCTCGGCAAGCACCTAAGCCTCAAACTCAGACTTTCAGAACAAAGATGCAATTAAACCATAGAAATCAATATCAAAGCTATTGAACTTCTCGAAGATAAGTTCAACGATGTCATCCAGGTGGAAACTTTAAAACACACTTTTAAATAAATCGTAGGAGAGCATCAATAATAGTAAAGAAAATGAAAAGTATCTGCAAATGAACAATAACAGTGACACTGCACCAAAGTTTGTGGGTTACAGACAAAATCGTATGTAAGTGGGAAATGTGTTACTTAAATGCTCATATTAGAAAAGACGAAAGGGGCGCCTGGGGGGCTCAGTCAACTGAGCATCCGGCTTTGGCTCAGGTCATGATCTCACAGTCCGTGAGTTCGAGCCCCGCATTGGGCTCTGTGCTGACAGTGCGGAGCCTGGAGCCTGCTTCAGATTCTGTGTCTCCCTCTCTCTCTGCCCCCCTGCTCTGCTTGCACTCTCTCTCTCTCAAAAATAAAAATAAAAACAAACAACCCTGCACATTTAAAAAAAGAAAAGATGAAAAACTGTAATGTCATAAACAACTGAAGAAAGAAACTTCTAGAAGGGCAGGAGAATGAATCCAAAGACACTGACGGAAGAGGAAGGAGAAAAAGAAAAAGAAACTAGATGAAACAGAAACTACAAAGAGAGAAGGAAAGCTCTGTAACAATAAATCTCGGTTCTCAAGCAAAAATGATTTGGAACACGGGTCCTCCCAAAATAAAACCGTACAAATAAACAATTTTAGGAGTAAATAACTGACACAGCAACACAAGGAGCATAACTAAGGTGAGAGGATACCACGGGCAACTTTAAGCCGATGCATTTAACGGGCACCCGGGCAGCTCAGTTGGTTAAGCATCTGGCTTTGGCTCAGGTCATGATCTCCTGGTTCATGGGTTCAAAACCTGTGTCGGGCTCGGTGCTGACAGTTCAGAGCCTGGAGCCTGCTTTGGATTCTCTGTCTCCCTTTCTCTGCCCCTCCCTTGCTTGTACTCTGTCCCTCTCTCTCTCAAAAATAAATAAATGTTAAAAAAAATTTTAAGCCAATACATTTGAAAATTCAGGATGAAGTGGATATATGTCTGGAAATATACAACCTGCCGGTACCGACCAGAGAGGAAGCAGATGATTAAGGAGCTGACTCTGTAATTAGACACTTCCCACGTGAAGGATTACGAAACATTCAAGAAACATTCATGTCAACTTACACGGATGATGGCAGAGAATAGAAAAAAACCGAGCAATGCTCTTGCGAAGCAAACTAGGGCGGACAAGAAAGAAAAATGACAGATCCATTTCAATGGCAATAGACGCAAAACTCTTAAGTAAAATATTTACAAAACCAAAGCAGCTGATGCATGAAACAAAAACAAAAACGTCGTCAGCTTGTGGAGTTTCACAGGAGTGCTGATTTGGTCCAATATAAGAGACCTGGCTCCTGCCATCCATCACGTGGACGGATTAAAGGAGGCAGAAAACGTATCTGATGATGTTCAACACGAAGCCAAGTTGAAGAAGCTTCGTGGTAAAATAGAAAAAGAAGGGAATCCCTCAGCCTGATAAAGTGTATATGAAAATCACGCTTAACGGAGAAATATTTGAAGTACTCTCTTCACGCTCAAGAATCGAGATACGGAAATCCGCAGCAATTGCTTCAATACCATAATGGTGGTCAGAACCAACAGGGCAAGATAAGAAAAATAAATATAAGGCACACGGGTTGAAAAAGAAATAAAATTGCCATTATTTGCTGGTGATAGGACTGTCTACACACACACACACACACACACACACACACACACACATCCAAAGCAGAAATAAAAAGAAAATTTAGCAAGGCACCTGGCTCTAACATTAATATAATTAATATATGAGTCAGATGCTCTCTATTCCATGTGATCTAAGAACATAATACCAAATGAAAAAAAATCAACTATGAAGGAAATAAATGGAAGCATGATTCTGTTTATACAACAGTGAAAACGAAGCAACATTATAAATATAATTTGTAACTCTTTGGAGTTTATTTACAACTGTGGTAAAGCTGGGACAAAGAGCAAGGAGGTGATTAACACCAAATTAAAGATCAAGTGCATCTCTAGGGTGGGGATCGGGGCAAGAAGTTAGGGGCAGACTTTAAAGGCATCAATAAGGTTTTATGCCTTAAGCCAGCTTGTAGATTAGAAGTGTTCCTTTGGGGCGCTGGGTGACTCGGTTAAGCATCTGGCTTCGGCTCAGGTCATGATTTCATGGTCTGTGAGTTCGAGCCCCATGTCAGGCTCTGTGCTGACAGCTCTGGGCCTGGAGCCTCCCTTATTCTCTACCCCTCCCCCACTCTCTACCCCTCCCCCACTATCCACCCCTCCCCCACTTGGGCTCTGTCTGCCTCTCTCTCGAAAAAATAAGTTGTTTTTTTTTAAAAAGAGGTGTTCCTTCAGTTATTACTCTTTACACTGCACATATATATCTTTTGTTTTTTTTTTTAAAGAAAAGTCTCTCAGAGGTAAAATGCTTTTTATTAACAATATTTGGATGTTTTAATGTCTTTCACCCCTTAGTTGTTGGTAGTTTCAGATATTGTTTTTAAGTTTATTTATTTATTTTGAGAAGGAGAGCAGGAGCAGGAGAGGGGCAGAGAAAGAGGAAGAGAGTGAGGATCCCAAGGATCCTGAGGATTGAGGGACTTGAACCCACGAACCATGAGAACACAACCTGAGCTGAAATCAAGAGACGGACGGACACTTAACCGACTGAACCACCCAGGTGCCCCTCAAGTATTTTTGTAATAAGCAAGCATAGCTTTTATACTAAGAAGAGACCATAGAAGTAATTTCTTTTTCATTAAAATTTAAAAAAAAATTTTTACATTTATTTATTTTTGAGAGACAGAGCATGAACAGGGGAGGAGCAGAGAGAGAAAGAGACACAGAATCTGAAGCAGGCTCTAGGCTCTGAGCTGTCAGCACAGACCCCGATGCAGGGCTTGAACCCACAAACTGTGAGATCATGACCTGAGCCGAAGCTGGACACTTAACCGACTGAGCCACCCAGGTGCCCCAAGAAAATCTTTAAATGAATAAAAATCACTCTGATTTTACATTTAGGATCACAAAACATTTGATAAAGAACTCATATCTTTGCTAGGTTATGTCACCCACATACTGACATACCTCATTTAGCCCCAAACGAGTTTTTGATATACTTGGGATCGATCTATTTTAACAGAGTCCCACGTTAAAGAGTTTGGGGAACTGGCTACGTAATAGGAATTTACAACAATTCTGCGGTAATCTATGGTCACTCTATCAGCGCATGAATATCTTGGTAATGTCTCCACACTCGAGCTCAAATACAGACACCGAGGAGATGTGTTTAATATATTAGATCATTTTCAAGGAAGGCATACTCATAAATACCTAGGCTTTCAGCAAGGATTTTGGCAGACAGAGACCAATAACTGAAGCATCCACACAGTTTTCCAACTAAACTCATCTCCCACGAATCTGGCAAAAGTGAAAGACATCTATGAAGGTGCCCGGCTTCTCCCCCACATCACCCCGCGGTGGCTGTGGATTCCCAAACAGCCCTGGGCGGTCACAGGATGAATGCAGCCATTTAACGGCCTAATGTTGTTTACGCTGTATTGATGACTCTTAGGAAAAAAACACAACTTAGCTTCTAGGGGAAAGCGGCAGCGTCTGGAACCACAAGTAGGTACAGTGCGAGCTTTATCACCTCCCTGACTGCGACACAAGTCCTTCGGGGGAAGCCCTTGCTGGGCGCCCCGACGCTGGCCCTGACCCTGAGCTACAATCCGGAACGGGCCGGCTGGAAGTCAGGCCAGCCTGGGAGCCGCCTTATCTTGCTAACGGCAGCGTCAGAGGCAGCCAGCTCTTCCCGACGGGGCTGGACCCGGCTGCTCTGGCTTTTAAGGGGGGGGGGGACACTTTTTCTTTGAAAAGCCATTAAGGGAAAAGCCACAACCTCCGGAAACCACGGCCCCTCCCCTGCCCCCAGCCACTCCCGGGCTGAAGGCTCCGCATCACCATCCTGGAGACAAAACACAAATCAACAAAGCGCCCCAATCGGAACACCGGAGACACCCCGAAAGTCAGGGCTTCTGGTCCCCGTGGTGGGTGACACCTAAGGGGAAGCGCGGATCCCAGGCTGGGTGGCCTTTTGCGGCGCCTCCGAAAAGGAGAGCGTGGGGCCAGGCAGCCTGGGAGGACACAGGCTCCAGGTGCAGGCAGAGGAAGTGAGAGCAGGGCGCTGTCACCTCACCTTCTCAACATCGGCTTTGGTGACATTGATGTCGGCGTCCATTTTCTCGAAGTATTGCTGCGCCCGGTCCGCCTCTTTGCAGTCCCGTTCAAACCGCCTTTTACTCTGGAAGCAGGGGCGAGGGGGGGCGGGAGAGCAGGTGTTAATGAAGCCACCAGATTCCTCCCGGAAGGTGTCATTTTCTCTCAATCCCCCCAAGAGCTTTCTCCTCAAGCTGATCTGTGACGTCTCCCTATTTCAAGAAGTTACTGGAACAGCTGCCTCTGTCTGCACCCAAACCGACCAACCTTTGTTGCTTCCATGTGAATTTTTTTTTTTTTTAAAACACTCTACTTGAGCTCTTTGGGCTCCACGTTTCAGTCTCCCTAATGGCGGCTAGAAACAAATTCCATTCGAACTGGAAGGATCCCCGAAGGCGCTTCTTTGGCGGTTTTCGTTTTGACCTTACTGGTCCCCTCGAGCTCCCATTCAAATCAGAAAACCTCAAGACACTTCTGGAGCTGTTCGCCCTCCACTTACGGATTCGAGTTGTTTCCAGCAGATCTCTATGTGCTGTTGTGCCTTCCGCCCCTCGTGAAAGTACTAAAAACAGAAAACGCACAGTGATTAGCAACCCCTCTCTCTCAGTCACACGTGAGAAGAAAGTTCATCAACGTAAATCATATTTCATTTTTTTTAAGGAGGCTCCACACCCAACAGGAGGCTTGAACTCACGACCCTGAGCTCAGGCATCGTGGGCTCCACCGACCGAGCCAGCCAGGCGCCCCTAAACCGCATAATTACTGAATATCTAGCATGTGCACTCCAGAGAAATGTAAGAGTTAAAAAATAAAGAGGAAATGAAAACACAGCCAGAGTTCCCTTTCAGACCTCAGGTAGGGGGGCGCCCGGGTGGCTCGGTTGGTTAAACATTCGACCTTGGCTCAGGGCATGATCTCATGGTTCATGAGTTCAAGCCTCATGTCTGGGCTCTGTGCCTACAGCTCAGAGCTTGGAGCCTGCTACGGATTCTGTGTCTCCCTCCCTGCCTCTCCCCTGCTCGTATTCTCTCTCTTTCAAAAATAAAATATAAACATTAAAAAAAAAACTTCAGGTAGGATAACACTGAGTTCTAAGACCTACGACACTAGTAAGAACAGAAGGAATGTTCGTTACGGCAGTAACCACGGAGATCTTTAGTTTTCATGGCTTTGAGAATTCAGACGGCACACGATTCGCCCGTTTGAGCCGTACAATCCAAGGCTCCTTGGAGTAGTCACAGAACTGCGCAACCATCATCACGGTCTGAGAACATTTTATCACCCCAAAAGGAGAGCCTGTACCTCTTAGCTGTCATCCCCACCCCCCACCCCGCCCCCACCACTCAGCCCAAGGCAATGCTACTCCCCCTTATGCTTCCCTAAATCTGCCCATTCCGATGATTTCCTACGAATGGAATCATCCACTATGAGGTCTTTTGCAGCAGGCACAACGGTTTCCATTAGTACATAATGTTCAGTTAGCAGAATGTCTTCAAGGTTTATCCATGTTGTCACTTGGCTGGGTCCTTTATCTCTTTTGACGGCCAAGGGACAGACACTCCATCATATGGGCATATACACATTTTGTGTCTCCAGTCACAGCGGGTGAACATTAGGGTTTTCCCGGTTTGGGCTACTATGAATAATGTCCCTGCAAATATGTGTGTAGATGAGTGTTTCCATGACTGAGATCTTTCTAGATTTAAAAATAAGTTCAGCCCCCTGCTATCTGCAAAGGCCCTGTGGCAGGTATATGCTTTGTGTTGAAAAGTAAGGATCCCAGAGGGCTAGATCAGGGTGAGCCTCAGGCACATGAGGAAATCAGGTCAGAGAAGAAAGGGCGACTGTGCAGAGTCCTGTAGCCTTTCGGTCTGAATGAGCTGGGGAACCATGGATCACTGGAGGCGCCATGTTGTGAAGGAAGGTTCCAGGTAGGAGTCTCTCTCCAACCCAGGAGACAGGAGACTTGGACCATAGGGTAGCAGTGTAGGTGGTGAGCGGAGGTCAGACTCTAGGTTTCCTTCCTAGGAGCCAGGAAACCCCAGGATCAGATGTGAGTGGAGACACTTAAGTGTCAAGGTGACTCCAAGGTTGCAGGTCTGAGCTTTAAAAGGAGAGGTGGAGGGGTGCCTGGGTGGCTCTGTCGGTTCAGCGTCCGACTTCAGCTCAGGTCATGATCTCACGGTTCCTGGATTCCAGCCCTGCATCGGGGTCTGTGCTGATGGCTCACGGCCTGGATCCTGCTTCCAATTCTGTCTCCTTCTCTCTCTGCCCCTCTCCCACTTTGTCTCTCTCTCTCAAAAATAAATAAACACTAAAAAAAATTTATTTAATAAAATAAAATAAAAGGACGGGGAGGTGCTGGGAGAGGCAGGTCCGCTGGGAATCAGACACAGTTTTAGCTTTGTTAGGTTGACATTCTAAGAGACTCCCAAGTGGAGAGCATACCAGGTAGTTGGAGGGCTGAGCGTGAGCTCAGGGGGCGGCCAATGCAAAAAAGATCAGCGTGGACCTCACCAGATCACGCGGGTAGTTAGAGCCACCGCCTGGACAATGTCTCCAAAGAAGACGAGATCCCAAGGAAAGGCCAGAAATACACAGAAATGTTAAGAAACCGACGCCTTTTTACCCAGTGGCCTAAAATCACCAGTGTTTCCTAAATCCTGTCATTTCCTTCAACTGTGACGTCCCTGACTTCGTCACTGTGGTGGGAATTTCTCAGATCTGTCCTCTGTGTCCCCAGAGGCTGACCTGGGGACATGGACCACACACACACACACACACACACACACACACACACACACAGAGGCTCCCTTGCCCTCTGGGTCGGTCACATTCGTCACAGAGGTTCTGGCCCATCAGAGGGCGAGGGATTTAGACGCATCTGCAAGTCCTCTTGCTGAGAAACTCTGGGTTGGCGGGGTCCTCTTGACAGAGGCCACAGCCCCGGTCAGGAACCCCTGTCCCGAGGGACCGAGGGGACCACAGCAGTTCTCCACCCTGGCTGGCCCCGGGTTCTGCACTAGATCTTAACTGCTTTTCCTGAACCTTCTCTACAGCGAGGTAAATGTGGGGAATGTCACGGCCAGAAGGCAAGTTGAAAGCAGACTGGTGGTGGAGGCTCCCTGCACCCCACCCCTGCACAGCCTGGGACCTTCTTATCTCCCCTCGGTCAGAGCCTAGGCACGGGCTGAGTCACAAAGGAGGTCTGAGGCCCGGGGAGGACAGGAAGGAGGAGACACAATCAGATTTTGTGGGTTTTTTTGGAAGAACAGTGCTCTTTTATAAAAGGGACTGTTTCCTTGTCTCTCTTTTGAGGCCATGCTTTGCTGTTTTAAGCTCCTTTTTTTTACGGTAACTTTTCTTCATCAGGCAATTGAGGAATCCGAGAATCTCAAGTTTCCTGACAGACACAGGGATGAAACCGAACCGCGATGGCGTCCGAGGGTGGAACGCACGGTGGGCAGGACGGGGGTGGGGGGGAGCCGCGGGGCGCAGGGCGGGGTCACGGGAGAAGCCTGAATCTCGGAGGAAGGGCACACGCAAGCGGGTTTCGTGGGGCCACCCATGTCGCTGTGACCCCGAACGGAGGGTGGGCTTGAGAGAGGATCCCCATTTCACAAGCACAATCCCCGCGTTCCGCATTCAACTGAAAAGATCTCTTCATTCCCCCCAATTTCACTTTGAGATTCAAAGACAGACACAAAGCGGGGAGCGGGGCGGGGGTGGGGACACTTTAGCGCCAGGCTCAGAGCCGGGGTCCGGGGTCAGGCCCTCGAAAGGAACGTTTTCGGGGGTCCTGGGCGGAGAGAGGAAATGCACGCTCAAGAACACGCAGGTGACAGCACTGCCAGGAAGGGTGGCCTCGGCTCTGTCATCAAAGGGGTCCTCCCTGAAGACACCCCCCGGGCCCCCCACCCCGCGCCAAAAAAAACCCATATTCTCCGAGCACAAGGGCTGATTTTGATTGAAAACCCACCCAGTGAATTCTCTGACCCCCCCCCC
>PJEM01009927.1:18490-67034 GCA_004023845.1 Helogale parvula | reverse complement strand
ATACTTGTGGGTCCAGTTCTGGGTTCTCTATTCTATTCCATTGGTCCATGTGTCTGTTTTTGTGCCAGTACCATACTGTCTTGATGATGACAGCTTTGTAGTAGAGGCTAAAGTCTGGGATTGTGATGCCTCCCATTTTGGTTTTCTTCTTCAATATTACTTTGGCTATTCGGGGTCTTTTGTGGTTCCATATGAATTTGAGGATAGTTTGTTCTAGCTTTGAGAAGAATGCTGGTGCAATTTTGATGGGGATGGCATTGAATGTGTAAATTGCTTTGGGTAATAATGACATTTTCACAATGTTTATTCTTCCATTCCATGAGCACGGAATGTTTTTCCATTTCTTTGTGTCTTCTTCAATTTCCTTCATAAGTCTTTTATAGTTTTCAGCATACAGGTCTTTTACATCTTTGGTTAGGTTTATTCCTAGGTATTTTATCGTTTTTCGTGCAATTGTGAATGGGATCAGTTTCTTGCTTTCTCTTTCTGTTGCTTCATTTTTAGTATTTAAGAATGCAACTGATTTCTGTACGTTGACTTTGTATCTTGCAACATTACTGAATTCATTGATCAGTTCTAGAAGGCTTCTGGTGGAGTTGATTGGGTTTTCCATGTAGAGTATCATGTCGTCTGCAAAAAGGGAAAGTTTGACTTCTTCTTTGCCAATTCTGATGCCTTTTATTTCCTTTTGTTGTCTGATTGCTGATGCTAGAACTTCCAACACTGTGTTAAACAACAATGGTGAGAGTGGACATCCCTGTCGTGTCCCTGATTTCAGGGGGAAAGCTCTTAGCTCTTAGTTCATTGTGGGGAAAGTTTTGATCACTGATTGAGTTTTCTTAATTATTATTGGCCTGTTCATGTTTTTTATTTCCTTATGACTCAGTTTTGGTAGATTGTATGTTTTCAGGAGTTTGCCTATTTCTTACAAGTAATTCAAGTTTTTGGCTTATAATTTTTCATAGTAGTCTCTTAGAATCCTTTTTATTTCTGTTACATCATTTATAAAGCTTTAAATTTTTTTTTCAACATTTATTCATTTTTAAGGCAGAGTTAAGAGTACGAGTTGGGGAGGGGCAGAGACAGAGGGAGACACAGAATCTGAAGCAGGCTCCAGGCTCCTAGCTGTCAGCACAGAGCCCGACATGGGGCTCGAATCCACAGGCTGTGAGAGCATGACCTGAGCCAAAGTTAGACACTTAACTGACTGAGCCACCCGGGTGCCCCTGTGGCATCAATTAGGGCAAAAGTTCTTTTGCTCTACTTTCTTAGTCTAGATAGAGGTTTTCAATTTTGTTTATTGTTTTAAAACATTAACTTAGTTTTGTTGATATTTTCTTTGTTGTCTATTTTACTTATTTCCCTTCTAATCTTTATAAATCCTTTCTTCTACTAACTTTGGTCTTTGTCCTTTCTCTAGTTCCTTGAGCTCTAAAGTTCATTTGCTTTCTGATATATACTGTAAAACTCCCATTAGGATTGCTTTTGCTGCATATCATGAATTTTTGGTAAGTCATATTTACATTCACATTTATCTAATGATACTTTCTAATTTCCCTTTTGATTTCTTCTTTTTAACTGATTGGTTATTAAAAACTGTTTTGTCTGCTTTCCATGTTCGTGAATTCTTTAGTTTTCCTTTTGATATTGATTTCTACTTTTATTTTGGTTTGTCAGTAAAATACTTGGCAAGATTTTAGTCTTAATTTTGTTATGATTAGTTTTGTGATTTAACATGTGGCTTTTTCTGTAGAAGGTCTATTAGATCCATATGGTCTTTAATTTTGTTCAAGTCCTCTGTTTATTTATTTATTTTTAATTTTTTAATGTTTTTTATTTATTTTTGGGAGACAGAGAGAGACAGTGCGAGCAGGGGAGGGTCAGAGAGAGAGAGAGGGAGACACAGAATCTGAAACAGGCTTCAGGCTCTGAGCTAGGTGTCAGCACAGAGCTTGACATGGGGCTCGAACCCACGAACCGTGAGATCATGACCTGAGCTGAAGCCGGACGCTTAACCGACTGAGCCACCCAGGCACCCCAGGTCCTCTGTTTATTTATTGCTTTTCTGCCTGAGTGATATGTCCATTGTTTTAAGTGGGATATTGACATCTCTTACTATTATTGTATTACTGCCTATTTGCTCACTTTAGGTCTCTTTGTGTGCTTTATGTATCTATGTCTTTTGAGTATATGTGAATATGTATGATTGTTACATCTTCCCTGTGAATCGACTCTTTTATCAGTATACTATATCCTTCAATTTCAAGTCTATTTTTTCTGTTGTAAGCATGGCCCCTCCTGCTACTGCTTACCATTTGCATGGAATATAATTTTGTATTTTTTTACTTTCAGCCTAAGTGTTATCTCTCCTGTGTCTCAAGTGAGACTCTTGTAAACAGCATAGAGTTGTATTTTGTTAAAATCCATTCAGCCACTCTATATCTTCTTACTGGGGAGTTGAAACCATTTATATGTAAAGTAATTATTGATAAAAAGACTCACTTGTTTTGTCTTATAACTTTTTGTTTATTTTTCCCTCTCTGTCTTCCTTTGTGTTTTATGGATTTATTCTAGAGACATTGTTTTATTGCTTTCTCCTGTTGCATATATTCTCTAGTCATTTTTTGTACATTCACCTTCTAGGTAAGGCAATCTATTTTAAGCTAATAACAACTTGAGTAGAATACAAAAATCTATGCCTTTCTTTCTCTTCCCTAATTTGTGTTATTGATGTCACAAATTATACCTTTTATATTGTGTACCATTAACATTTTTATAAAGAAAATTGTTTCTTTATATTTGGCCTTTAACTTCTATGCTAGACTTCAAGGTGATTTTCTTACCTCCATTACCATAATAGATTATTTTTATTTCTCTACATATTTATCTTTACCTGCAAGCTTTATACCTTCATAGAATTTCACTGTTGCTCACTAGAATCTTTCTGTTTCAACTTAAAAGACCTCTTATAAGATGGATCTGATGCTGATAAACTCCCTTTTGTTTATCTGCTAACAGCTTTAATTCTTCTTCGCTCTTGAAAGACAGTTTGCCACATACAGTATTCTTGGCTGGCTGTTATATATCATATTTTTTAATATGTCATTTTACTCTCTCAGAATTTTTAATATATCATCCCACTCCCTTTGGTTCTCCAGGGTTTCTGCTAAGAAATTTGTTGATAACATTATGGGGGTTCCTGTATGATAAGTCCATCTTTCTTGCTGCTTGCAAAATTTTCTGTCTTTGATTTTTGACAATTGGATTTTAATGTGTCTCTGAGTGGACTACTTTAGGTGTGTTCTAGTTGGAGTTTACTGAGTTTTTTTGAATCTAAATGTCTTTTTACTTCATCAGATAAGGAGGTTTTTCAGTTATTACTTCTCCAAATAAGGATTTTTCCCCTTGCTGCCTCTTTTCTCCTGCAATCTTCATAATTTATATCTTGGTCCTTTGGGTGGTATCTCAGAAGTCCCTTAGGCTTTCTTACTCCTTTTCATTCTTTTTTTCTTTTTGTTCTTCTGATAGAAAATTTAAATGACCTGTCTTTGAGTTTGTTGATTCTTTCTTGTGATCGATCAAGTTTGGTGAATGCCTGTAGTGAATTTTTCAACTCAGTTATTGTATTCTTAAGCTCCAGTATTTGTTTATAAAAGAAATTTGTTTCTCCGTATTGATATTCTCATTTTGTTTGTGGACCATTTTCAGAGCTCACGGAGCTTCCTTATGATGGTGATTTTGAATTATTTGTCAGATAACTGATACACTTCCATTTCTGTAGGGTTGGTTTCTGGAGATTCATGTTACTCCTTTGATTGGGCTCTGTTTCCCCATTTCTTCATGTGCTTTGTAACATTTTGTGAAGATCTTTGCTTTTGAAAAACAGCCACCTCTTCAAGTCTTTAGGGAACTGGCTTGTACAGGGAAAGATTTTTACCATTTATCCTGGCTAGAGATTCAGAGGGTCTTTCAGATATTTTCTGTTGGCGTGTCCCAGCTGGAATTGTACGTGTAAATTCCCAGTTAGAGAGGTGAGTTGCTTCCCTTTTGGAGTTCATCATCTCCTCTTCTCTTTGGTATCCTTCTGCGTCTTCTATGCAGCTCCCACGCAGCTCCCTTGTTCTCAGTGGTCCATGATTCTTGATTCTGCTGGGCCTCATCAGTGCTGTGACACAGGTGAGACAAAAACCGACCTGTCTGCTGCCCCTCCTCCCGGGAAAACCCAGGAAGTTGGATGTGTACTTCACTCTTTCTTTGCCCCCAGGGAGAGGCTCCTGAGTGTATCCTTTTCTGTTTGTGGAACCACAGGGATTCTGGTGGATCAGTAAGCTGCCCTGCTCTCTGCTTTTCAGCACCCTCCAGGCAGTGAGAACACACCTGTCCCAGTCAGCTTCCAAAACAAACGAGACAGAAACAAGTCCTTTGGGCACTCTTCGGAAAAGCTAGAATATTGGATGTCTGTTCCAATTCTTTGCCTCCTCAGGGAGAAGCGGGGAGTTGGAGGTTTTCTGAAGCTCATTCCATACTGAACCAGGGGCAGGGACTGTTATGAGGTTTGGGTGGGGAGGTGTTACTCCAAACCTTGTTTTCTGCAGCCTCTCATCTCATATCCTTTCCTATAAGCACTTAGATACAGATAAAACACAAGTCAGTTTTTTAGGAAGCCTTTACCACCTCAGGTAACAGAAGCTGGGATGTTACCTCCTCATTATGTCCTGCTGAGTTGGGAGGGTGGTCCATCCTAAGTAGCACAGAATTTCCTACTGGTTTCAGTGTGGCTGGTTTCATGTTCGTCTGGGGTGCAGGAGCTTCTTAAATGTTTTCTGAATTACTCACAAAGAGAATGGGTCCCTATACTTTTGTTGAATCAATGCCTTTGTAGGGAGAAAGAGGATCTGGGGCTTCCTAGTTGACCATCTGGCTGTTTTGAACTTGAGTCTTACCCTTAATCCTCAGTGTTGTGAGTTTTGAAGGGCTTGGACTATGTAAGACTTCTGTTTTTTATGGTTGCTATATAGTAAGTGCTTATCAAATTTTTGATGGAGGAATATAAAGTACATCAGGCTAGACATGATAACATGGCTGCGTATGTACCATTGGCAACCTTTCCTCACTTGGATAGCGTGGGTCTTTGAAGAAGTACCTAAGAGTGACATTTGCCACTGTTAAGCTCTGTCATCTAAGTTCATATATGATTTTAAAAAAATGTTGATGTTTTCAGACTGATTGAACAGAAAATCAGTGGGACTTATTTTTTTTAAAAAAAGTACACAAGTCATTAACTTCATGTCATTAACTTACAGAGAGCTAGGATCACAGGCTTATTTCACCAACAACTTAAAGATCATCTAGCCAACTACTCCCACCCTTAATTTTACAAATGAGGAAACCAAGGCCTGGGGATTTTAAGGGTTGTTCAGAAATCTCACTGCTAATTAGAAGAGAGGCCGTTACTAGAGCGATGGCCACCTTGAATTTGGGTCTCTGTAACTTACTGAAACCGTGTCTCAAGTCTGGAATAATTAAGATATGCAAAAAATGCCTTGCATTGGTTGAGTACAAAATGTACTTCAAAGGTGAATTTAGTATTCAGAGATTATTATTTCAGATTTCCAGCTGTTAAAGAACAAGGCTGCTGAAAACTGCAGCATTAACAGATGTCTGCTAAGCAGTTACTACTAATAATTGAAATAGAAACAACAGTGCTCAATTAGTCTACAAGAACAATACACACACCCACGCTTTTTTTTTTTATCCTCACTTGGTAGGTATTGCTGCATCAGTGGGGCACCTTGAATGAACATTCTGAATGAGAATATTGAGGAAAAATATTTCAAATAAAATATGTGCTGGGATATTAAACTATGAAACCATTCTGTAAGTGGTACATTTGGATTAGTTATTTGGGGGAAATATATATTGGTGGATGCAAAGAAATGAAACAAAGATGATTTTCAGCAGGCTGTTTGTTGACATGGTAAGACTGTATGAGAGCTTTGGTAGTAGGGAAAGAAAAGATGAAATGCCTGAATGTACTTAGGTTTCTCTCTAACACTCCTTCACTGTTCCACGCAACTCAGAAATAGGTGGTTCATCTCTGATTTCGATCGACGTTAGATGTTTACTGACCTAAGCAAAAACCTTAGTTTGTCTTGTCATTCAGTTATGCATATCACAAATACTGATCAAGAATCTATTATTTTCTAATTACATATATGAAAGGTGATCACATGATCTGAACCATATCACCATTTAATTTTAAAACATAAAAAAAGTATTAAATGTTCAGTACATGCCAAGCATTTTGCCTATACACTCACTTAAACCTTAAAAGGAAATTTATACAGAATTTTTTATTATTAATACTTTTTAATTCATAAGAGAACTGATCAAGAGATTTTATAACTTGTGCAAGGTCATAATTAGTATTTTAAAGTGTAGGAATGAAATTAAGAGTTTGAAGCCAGAAAACATTTTCTTCACTATTCTAAGATCTAGCTCCCCTGGGGACAGCTAGAAAGTAGACAGTGGCTCTTAAATCATAGCAGGGGGGCTGTCATGAACTCCTTTTGGAATCCAGTGAAATAAAACCATTGTCTCGTAACCTAGAAAAGAAACGTGATGATCCACATATACGTGCATTTGAAATATTTTTCAGTTTTTCACGACAGTGAGTCGAGAATGCTTCGGAATAGCATTCAAGGAGCTTGCATGGGACGAGAGGAAAGGAAGCTCCTATGTCTAAAGTTGAGGCCGCTTGAGGGAGAAGCCCTGCTTGAGTTTGTTTCAGCACCTGTGTTGTTACACATTAGGAAACTGAGGCACCTCAAGCTTTAGCATCTCTTCCTAGGTCACCGAGAAAGGCTGTAACTAGTCCCTTCTAGTAACTTCTCCCTCCATCACAGTACCATCCTTCCTCCATCTCCTTGAATAGAGAACTCGGTTCCTACAGATAGATTAGAATGCATTTAAATGAGCCCAAGTTGATGAACCGTCAACAGGAAATCATACAAGAATTATTTTGGAAGGAGAATGACAAGACATGGAAAAAGAAAAATACTCAATTTCCTTTAAGGATTAAGGAAGTAGTATGGGCTTAGGGATGCTGTCTAAGATTGGCAGGCTCGTTGAAAGAAGGAGCTAAGATACTAAAATTATTTTGACAGTAACATGTTCCTCTTTGTTTTCAGACATTGTTAGAAAACAATACAATTCGAAATCTATGTCAATATAAATATTTTTCATCTAATTTCTCCAGTTTATTTGAAAATAACACAGGACTCAATGGATTCCTATGTTTTTCACTTTCATCTTGGGGAGAAAAAAATCTATTCCTTAAACTTTGTACAACCATGAAAATAATCCATGGATTTATTGTTCATAAAAGAACTTAAATAGACTGTCTTTTTTTTTTTTCCTACATTAAGTCATCTGTTTAAGTCTGTTCTTTATTGTGTCATTTAGGAACTTTTGAGGACCTTGAAAGGAAATTCTAGCATTCACACACAGAAAAATCAATTTGATGAATGCAGGACTTGGATTCATTTTATTTTGGGATGAAAAATACATGTGAAATATGAGCTTGTAAGTTTTATTAATCTTTTTATCCTTGAGGCCTAAATGCTGACCTATTTCCATTAGGCACTTTAGAAGTTATAGTGATGGACAATCTATCAGCAAGCCTCAGGCCATGGCCCCTTCTAGCAGCCTACTAGTCTAGTGATCAATATGATATAACCTAGTGAATTCTCCTGCTGATATTGTCATCACATTGTAACTTGCAAAGAATACAAATCTAACCAGTCTCTTTGCCGTGATATGTATTTATCCTCGGGTTTCCTTTTCTTGAAAGGTTCCTTTTCTCCCTAGTTCCTAATAAAAGATCTTAGAAAGTTTATACAACACAGCATAGCAAAAAAACAATTAAGATATTGGTGTTTAGAATCATAAAACAATAGCTGTGTGAACATGGGCACATTACTTAGATACCTGTCTGAGTTTCTTTCTGTTTCTTTAAAACTAAGAGTGATACTTACTAGCCTAAAGTTGCGGCAAACATTAAATGTGCTAAAGCATATAAAACACTGCACTGCGTGACACATAAATGGTGTTCAATAAATGTTGTCTGTCATCTTATTATTATTTCTAAATTTAAAAAAATATATAAGTGCCTCCGGTAGGACCTTTTCAGATGAAATAGATTAAAATAGCGTGTGAGATAGAGTGCTTGACTTCAAGCAAAAAATTTAGGGTTCTTGCCTCAGTACTGTCATTGATTAGTGGACCACAGGATCCCAAACTAGAAAGGAGTTACATTAGAATCATTCATTCAAAAGTATTTCTGGAGCCATACTATATATGAAACACTGAACTAATCACTACAGATACAGCTTCGAACAAGGCAGACAATGTCCTTCCGACCCCCATGAAGCTGCTACTCTAGTGGGAGAGGCGGGGAAACACTGTTTAAGAAGTATAAAAATAAGATAATTTTATAATGCAAAGTGATAACTACTGCAAATATAAATAGATTATGAAAATCGGATAGAGTAGTTGAGGGCAGGAGGATTTCCATTAGATACGGTGGTCAGGGACTCACTTTGTGACAGTGGTGTTTTGATCCAGTGCCTTAAAGATGAAAATGGTCTAACTGGGAAAACCTGAGGGAAGAGCATGCCAGGCAGGGACAATAGTGAGTGTAGGGACTCTGAATCAGGGGTGAGCTTGCCACACTCAAGAAACGTAAAGGTCAGTGTGAAATATAGTGAAACAGGAAAGATGGTAGATTATCAGGTTGGAGATGAGACCAAGATCTCTCAATGAATGAATTCACTTACTACTTTTATTTTGAAGTTCATAAGAATGGGCAGTAACTCTGATTTTTTCCATAGCTTAGAAGGGAATGAGATGGTATATTCACTTATTGGTAAGAATCGTGGGCTTATACCAAGTATTTTTAATTCCTCTATGTGCCATGAAGAACAGAGATGGAAAACAGTGCACCATAGAATTTTTTTTTTGTATTATGCTACATTCTAATTATTGAATGGTACACTTATTTCATTTATCTCAAAGGCTAAGAAAGAGACCATGCCCCAGAATTATTAGAGCTGAAGAGAGAGAGAGAGAGAACTAGAATAATTATAAAGTTACTACATGGTAAAAATCTATTCCTTTCAAATACATTAAAAGTAAAAACACCTCATGAATTTAAGTCTTGTTTCTGCTATGTAGGATGTTGCTTTTTATACTAAGAGATGAATCTAGTGATGCCTATAGATACAGCAATAACTTGTTAATGAGATATTGATTTCTAAAATTAAAGCCATAGTAGTATCATATTTTCAATCTAAATTAATGCTTCATTAAGCTAATTAATAACATAAAAATAACTTGAACTTGTAGCAACTGTAATTAATCATAATCACATAGTATTCCTGTACCAATCCATAGGCATAATATCTTTTATAAATGAAGAAATTTTTACATACAAATAAAATAAGCTAAGCTGTTATTTTATGGGGTGTTCATGCTGTAATTTAACTAGACACATAGTGTGCTATAAAGATGCTGGACTGAGTTTGGGACAGATGAATTTTGAATCCCATGCCCTCCTTTTTTTTTTTTTTTTTTTTTTTCCTTTCTAACACTTAAGCTCTGCTATATGGTCTTAACCAGATCACTTCCTGTCTCTGGACAATAGTTTATTAATTCCAGAAATAAGAGAGTTGGACTAAATGATATCTAAGATCACATATTTATATCTAAAAATGTTATTTTGAGAAGATGGTATTGTTTAGGAAGAAAGTGACCCTAGACATACCCACTGTTTGTTTTCACATCTAAATGCCTGTAGTCTCAAATGTGTATCTCTAATTCTCTCCTGACGTTTGGCCTTCATGTCTAATGGCTAACTGTATATTTCACCTTAGATAGTCTGCAGGTGCCTATAGTGCAGCTCGACTAAACTAGAACTCTTCATCTGCCTCATCAACTGTATTCTTCTCATTTGAATACGTAAGTAGTACCAACAGTCATTCAGCCATTCAAGTCAAATATCAAGTCTTCTTGTCCCATAGCTAATTGCTTAGTCTTATAGATTATATCTCCCAAATATCTTATCAAGCCACCCGTAAGTCTCCATCTCACTGTCCTACCATTAGGCTACAACATCACCTTCTGTTACCAGGGCATCTAAGAACTAACTAACCGGTCTCACTCCCCTCCATTACTGCTCTCTTACCTTCCTCTCTCTTCACGGTCTGCAGAGCAATCCACTTGGTAGGCCGCCAGGTTCGACCATGCTTTCACAAATGATAGGACTTCCTTCTCTTCTAAAGCTGGATAATATTCTACTGAGTATATGCACCATATTTTCTTTATCCATTGTTCTATTAATGGACATATCTTGACTGTTGTAAATAATATTGAGTGAACATGGGCATAGAGATATCTCTTTGGGATATGTACCCAAAAGATGTATTGCAATGTCATCTGGTAGGTCAATCTTAGTGTTTAAAGGAGCCTCCATACTATTTGCTGTAGTGGCAGCACCACTTTGCATTTTTACCAAGTGTCCAAGGGGTACAGTTTCTCTATAATAATAATAATAATAGCTATTCTGATAGCTAGGTGATAGCCTATTGGTGTTTGATTTAGACACAGAGATGCTAGAATGAGGAGGCAGAATATTCTATCTATTTGGAAGAAAAAATAAAAATAGTGTGAAATATGAAGATAAAGGAGAGGATGCTGGTTAATGGAGGATAAAGTAGCAAATTGGTGGAGAGAGGTAGAACTTTGCTAACTTCCTTTGCTTCCTGTCAGTGTTCTAATTTCAGTAATGTATTATTGGACAGTGATTCTCTGTGGTGGTCTTTGCATGAAGTCTTATTCCTCATACAGAGGAGCATCTGAGTGAGACTCTGTTGTTGGCTATGAATCACGCCTTAGCCAAATGGAAGACATGATTTGCTCAAATGAATCTGGATGATGGAACGATAAGCATAACTTGAATTCATCACTGCACTAATTCCCTGCTTTGGAACTTAATGTTTCTTGGCTGACATATTTATTTTTTCTTTAATACCCATAGAAGCTGTTTAAGGACATCTTTGCTATTTTGATCTCATACCACCAGAGACTTGGCTTCAGAAATATTATTAGCCTTTGTGAGTTTGCAGCCTGTCCAGCTGAGTGGGATTTATCCCACTTCCCCTGGCCTGGCACCGTGGTTGCTTTCTCTCAGAAAGCCTGGGCTGCCCCAGTCTCCTGACACAGCGCTCTCCGCTTTGGGTTCTAAGTATTTCTCACTGAGTTTCAGTTTCTGATTTCCAAAGAACTGTTTTTCTGCTAACTGCAATCCGGTCTTCCTGTAGCAACAGGTTGCTCTTGAACCAAACTAATACTTTCCTTTACATTCCTTAGAAATCTAGAGGAGGCCTTCATTTTAGCCATCCAGAGCACTTTGCAAAAGATTTTTTTGGTCAGTTCTCTCAGGTTAAATAGAAAAAAATCTCTTAGTATCAAGGAGAAAAAACTAAGTAGGAAAAAAAGAAAAGTGAATCATTTAGGAACAAGTAGAACCAGAATCAGAAACTTACTTCCAATATGGTAGTCTTAAACGGTGTTTCCAAACCATGTTCCATACTTATATAGTGGTTAATGCTTGGGCTCTGAAGTCAGTGGCCTCACTGTACCTCATGAGCACTGTCACTTATTAGTTGTGCTGACGTGAGAGAAATGGTGAGGTGCCCTCACCCTCACTGTCCTCACTATGGAATGAGGTTAATGAATGTAACTGTTTCAGCTTTTTGCTGATTAAATGAGATAGTATAAGTAAATCATTTGGCATAGGGCCTAGTACACATTAAGTACTGAAAAATATTTCCTATTATTGCAGTAGCAGTGCATTGCATGATAAATGGCTCATTAAAATTAAGTCAAGTCAAATTAGTAATGTTTAGTCAAGTGCCTATTCCTGGTACTTTGCTTTAAGTCATAGGAAAATGCAAAAGAAATAGAATACAGCCTTCAATTTCATAATGTTTGTAAACCAATTGGGTGGAAAATGTTACTTGTAAAATGTTACTTAATAAATAATTATCTACTAAGCCTCTATGATAAAACAAGGATTCCTACTCACGTAGAGTTTACAGTCCAGCTTGGGAGACTGGTAATGATCAGTAAGCTTATAAAGAACTTACTTGTATAGTATGAAGGAATTAGATTTTAGAAAGAATAGATTGGATGAGTGCAATTTGAAATAGGACAGCTCGGGCTCTGAGAGAGCATAGGATTTGGCAAGGCTTGAATGCAGTGAAGTCGTTAGTACGGCACTGATATCATCTGAAGTTCACTGTTAGAACATCCAGTCTGGGTATTGTGGACCCTGGAATAACTAAGGACTCAAATGAGAACAGAGACAATAGCTGGGTGGAGTTTTGGGCTCATTTACATGTTCATCAAACAACACTGTTGGGATCAGTAAGTACTAGTTAAGGTTATAAGGAGAGAGAAGTAACCTGAACTAAAGTCGATCATGTGACTCATGAACCACTATAGCTTTTTCCCTTTTCTGCATCTGTAACAAAAGTTATTAATAGATTATGTCAAGCATAGAACAACCTCAGAATTCCTCTCAATATATCACTCCAGGAAACCTAAATGGGTATCTCAAAGTTGACTTGTGAGATGAGGTTTATTTTCAATCTCAGTGCTGTAATACTGCCAGGCTCTCTTTACATTTAGGACAGATGTGCTATCCAGAGTCTTATGATATTCTGGTGTACATATAGGTATTTTATGTTTCTTCTTATACTTTTATTTCATTTCAATTCCGGTATAGTTAATATATAATGTTATGTTAGTTTCAGGTTTACAATATAGTCATTCAACACTTCATGCATCACCCTGTCCTCATCAGAAGTGCCCTTCTGTATCCCGATCACCCATTTTGTTCATCTTCTTTATCCACTTCCTCTCTGGTAACTGTTGGTTCTCGAGAGGTAAAGTCTGTTTCTTGGAGAGTGTTCATTCTTGTATTTGCAAAATGCTGTCCATTAGTCACTTGCCACAGCAATTTTTGACAGTGAAATATTTTTGTTCATTCCAAAATGAACCCCCCAAATTTGGTGCCTGGGTGGCTCAGTTGGTTAAACATTGAATTTCGGCTCAGGCCATGACCTCATGCTTGGTGATTCTGAGTCCCGCATTTGGCTCTCTGCTGTCAGTGCAGAGTCTGCTCCGGATCCT
This sequence comes from Helogale parvula, assembly GCA_004023845.1. Lineage (NCBI taxonomy): Eukaryota > Metazoa > Chordata > Mammalia > Carnivora > Herpestidae > Helogale > Helogale parvula. Next base: position 53,780 of record PJEM01009927.1, on the reverse strand, counting down.
CTGTCTCCCGGTCTCTCTGCTCCTTCCCTACTCATGCTCTGTAGCCCCAAAATAAGAAAAAACATTAAACATTTTAAAAAGAAAAACATTAGAGCATTGTGCATAAATGTAGTGAGTGACTGCCCATGATGTGATGAAGAATGCCCACATCAGATAATCCCTACCATAGATATTTTATGATAGCCAACACTTCGACAATTATGGGTCTGTTTATTTCTGTCAAGATGTTTTCATATGGTTCAGTGCTGTGTGGTTTGATATTCTCTCCACCAGTGCATCTGGCTTAGTAACACTGTACCTTCTCTCCATAAATTCCATATGTCTATAAACCTAGAAGTTCCTTCCAGCTCCTACAGGAGGGATGTTAAAATCCTCGTACCTGATGAGCTTTTCTTTCTTTCTTTCTTTTTTCATGTCCACAATGACTTCTTTCATTCCCCCTCTATCGAGTTAAAAGGCAAGCAGCTCACCTCCTGTGCTGCCTAAGTGGCATGTGAAATTGCAAGTGTTCCCACAGTCTGTAAATTGTTTAGGACAGAAAAATGCAGCCGTGTGTTATTGATTCAGGGGCTTGGGCTTTTTAAGTACGATATAAAAAATCAAAAGTGAATCAAAGCCAATTGCTTTGAGAAGCAAAAAAAAAAAAAAAAAAAGCGAGTTACCTCATCATTATGGAACATTTTGAAAGAAAAAGGCTTTTTCTCAGGCTGTGAGAAGGTATTTGGTTCAAGAGGAAAAAAAAATGTTTACCACCACAAACAAATTTCATTAAATGAAGATCCTGTTTATGGGAGAACTGAATCTTTGCTGAAGCTATTGCCCTACTTCCTGCCAAGTAGGTGCTTATGGCCTTTCTGGTTTCCCACATGCCCTTTTTCAGTGGTCACAAACTCAGGAATCATACTTTTTTTTTAAACTTTAACATTTTATTTATTTTTAAGAGAGAGAGAGAAGAGAGAAGAGAGAATGCAGTCTGGGGAGGGAAGAGAAAGAGAGGGAGGCACAGAATCGGAAACAGGCTCCAGGCTCTGAGCTGTCAGCACAGACAGTTGGAACTTGCAGGGCTGGAACTCATGACTCGGGAGATCATGACCTGAGCTGAAGTTGGATGCTCAACTGAGTGAGCCACTCAGGTGCCCCATGGAATCACACTTTGTAAGTGGTTGGCATGGTGAGGCGCAGTGTATTGAAAAACATTTTGGGAAAGGCTGCACAGCTTCAACCCTTGAGGTAGGTGTGATGATCCTGTGTTTGGTGTATGCATCGGTAGAAGCATGAATTCAGCTAAAATAATGCACACACAAATACACATGCAGGTTGATAGGGAGGGAGAAGGAAGGATTCTGCAGGCAGAGCGTAAAACAGACAAGTAATGATTATATTGAGGAGAAATGTGACAAACAGAGGAAGTCTCTCATTGGCAAAACAGAATAATTGGTTGTGAACAGTCTCTCAGATGGGTATCAGAATGCAAATGTCTATGTATAATTGAGTATCTGGTTTTCCAGATAGGCTCCAACCTATCCCTGGTATTTAGAAGGATTTTCAGTTTATGTCCACAGGCTCTGGAGGAAATGCTTTCAGTTGTGTAGAGAGTTCACAGTATTGGAAATTAGAAAACATCGACCTGCCTTTGCCTCTCTCAGCACCAGGTTGTGTTATCTGGGGCCAGGGTCCTTTTCACTCTGAGCTTCTGTTTCATCATTAGTAAACTGAGTGCTTATGGTTTTCACTACCCTTAGAGCTCTAATTCTAGTTTCTAATTTAAAAATATGTGCATACTAGTGTCATATACATGTGTAGTCACTCAGGTGACTAGGGAGAGCTTTGTATCCTGGCAAAAGGCCTGTGTAGCATTTTCTCATATAATTGTTAAAATAACCATTTGGATGAAATGCTACTCTCATTCTCATTCTGTAGGTTAGGATTCAACTTGGGCAGGCTTTTTCACCTTGCTTGTGGTTAATCTGTTACCAGGGGGTACAGAGGAGTCTTGAATTGAAACTCCTAACATAGAATACTTTGAACTATTGCATGTTTCTGCCTCATGTGGTATTTTATGCTGCTATCAAGATGATATTTTGATATGGCCCAAGTCTCTAAAATAGTTTCTGCAACCCACTGGGGTATATCAGTTGGTGTAGATTGGGTCTATGTAGCTCTGGTGAGACATGTGTATATATTCAGACTGCTGGTGTAAATCTCTCGGGAAGAGTCAGGAAATAATGGTCTTGCCATTCAATGGTGGTAGAGCTGGGAGACAGGTTAACTTAAAGATTAGAGAAGAATGTCAGCCATTTAGCCACATTGTGAGCAGCCCCCCCACCCGGTATATGCCCTGCCTGTGCATCTCTATAAATATTTTAAAAGATAATCTCTCCACCAGAAAAATCTATTTGCATATATGAACCTAACAATTTTTTAAATTGCATTAGCAACCAAAGAATACTATGGATAAAGTCTTATAGGAGGTGCTGTGTATTTTGAAGCAGGGTCTTCCTACATTACTAATGAATACTCCTTCTCAAAAACGTTGATGTTACTTATATCCTGTTGTACCATCACTACCCCTGCTGCCATCCTCACCCTCATGGGGTAGCTCCTTCCACATCCTGTTTGTATGTTGGTTATCATTTAGAATTGTTATTAACTTAAGTTCACCTAAAGTCTATTAAGTATCAATTAAGTGCAACTTAATATGAAACATTAGAGAAAGGAAAAGAATCATTTCACAGAGGTGTGGTATTGGTCATAAGTAGTTTTGTGGCAACTGAAACCTATCTCTTTGTGGATTAGGTTAAAAAAAAAAAAGGAATGATTGGCTCATGGACTTGGAGGATTCAGAAGAGTTCCCTGTAGCCTCTGCTGCATCTAGGAGTTTTATTTGTTTTTCTGTCACTTAGCTCTGCTTCCCTCTGTGGGTATTAGCTTTACAGACTTTGATTCTCTGTGTTATGGGAAAGAGACCAGCAGGATCCTATCCCATTATAGCTCATGAATCGAAAGACAAATTTCCCTCCAGTGCTTTTGTGTATGCGTACACACTCTTGAGGTCATCTCTTTGCCAGGAGTAAGGGGTACTCATTAACTACCAGGTCCTTTTTGTGGATGGAAGGTGATCTGTGATTGAGAGCATTATTGACAGAATGATATAAAGAAGTTCAGTCTCCAAATAAAAGTTGTTTGACCAAAGAGCATATACCCACTCTTCCTATGCTGTTATTTAAGAATAATTTACATATTCCACCAAAATGTTTGAAACACCTGGAAATCGTAGCAAAGGTAAGTAAATTGAGGTAAGAATTGAGATAAACTCAACCACAACAGTAGGAAAGAATAAGCTTATTGGCAAAAAACAAAAAACAGCAAAACCCAGGGTAATGATGGAAACTAGAAAGAGGAAACAAAGGTATTTACAGTTACACCTGCTGAGTCAACTGGATGGAGACTATTAACTATTCAGGGAGGGATGTTATCAAATAATTTGAATCAATCAAATAGCAGAACATTGTACTTCAGGTCCTTCGTGTCACCTGACTCTCATTTGAACTAACTTTCTCCTTGTGTCAGTTACTTTTTTCCAACATGTGAATAAATACTTGCATGGAAATAGCTCTTGGAGAAACTAGTTTGAGATCTTGTTTAAACCATAAGCACAAAACCCAAATAGTTACGCATGAGAATCACACTTATGATTGCAATATTATTACAACTTTGCTGTCTCTAATGCCAGCCAACACATAACTGCAGAACTAATTTCCTCGTAGTTGATGTCGATGGTTGTTGTGGTTTGAGGTAATGAAATCTGGATGCTTGTGAGATGGGGAATGCCAAATGAGTGAAGATAGTCCTGGGTTCAGTCAGTCTCATTTAAAAAGCCACTTTAAAAGCACTATTGCTTAAACGTGTTGCCATTGTTAATGCTGTTATGTCCTTTTCAGAAATGCTGTTGCTCCTAATTTGAAACAAGTGCTTCCTTTAGGGCTAATTAAGCAGATGAGTGACATTTCTGAGGACCACGTAGTTAACATGTTCAGTCTGGAGCAAAGTCAGGGATGCTAGATATGATGGCTAGAATTTGCACTTCCAGAAATAACTGATCTCTTTATTCTGGGAAGACACTTACTGGTTGAGAGAAGAAAACGACTTCATTAACCTTTTTTATTTTGTTTTGTTTAAGCACCTACCTTTTTTATATATAAATATAAATATATGCAAGAAATATTTAGAGAGATAATTTGTTACATCACTGGCATCCATTTTTTTTTTTTCCTGACAGGCAGTATTTTGCTTCTCAAAAAATTTACCTTACTTCTCGCACTATAGTTGGTGAGATGATTGACCCCACTCTAAACTTCAGGGGTGGTTCTTGATTGGCTGTAGGCAATCTCAGTATCCCGGGGCCCTTGAGGTGAGATGAGGGATGAGCACATGACCTAACCACTGCCAGTGAAGTATGAGGCTTCCTGGTAAACGAAAGCCTACTCTGTAGAAGGAACTCTAATGGCTTTCCACTGTTTCCCATGCACGATGCCAGACAGGCATCTATTCACTGGGAGGTAGAATTGTGTCTGTGAACGAAGCAGGAGAAGCAGTACTACTACATGCAAAGTAGGATGAAAAAGAAAAACCTGCTTCTGGTCACGGTGAGCCCTCAATCATTTTGTCCTGAAGAAGGACTACTCCTGAACTAGCCAGATTCCTGAGCCATAAAACTCCCTTTGTTGGTATAGACTAGTTTAGATGGACTAGAAAGACCCTAATGTAATTAATCCACAAAGATCTGAAGAAGAAACTGAAAACTTACCCATAACACACTCATCCAAATATATTAATCATTGCAATATTGATGGGGTGTTAGGTTGTTTTGGACCTTTCCAGATTAGAGAAAAAGGTAATTATTTCTGTACTCTTGAGATAAAGTATTTCACCAAAACTGGAAACTTTAATGAAAAAGATCAATCTCATCTCATAAAAGTTTAAACATTTTATAGAAAAAATAGTAACAAAGTTTAGAAAATAAGACAAACTAGAAAAATTGCATGGAGCAGTGTGTTATATAAATTATGCTTGTAATATATAAACAGCGTTTACAAATTTGTTATTAGAAGTTGAACACCCCGGTAAAAAATGGGCATGGAAAATGAACAAGCAGTTCACATAAGAAGAAATATGCGCACACACAGACACATGCACACGTAAAAAGCTCTACTTCTGTCTGGCTTTGGGGGCTTTGAGCAATTGACCTTACGTCACTTTGTAGTCTTCTCAGGGATTAAAAAGGGCATAATGACACCTGCTGATAGCATTTTTATAAACTCAGAGTGAAGAAAGATTAAGTAAAATATTTTATCAACGTAAGGGATCAGGTTTAAGAAATGGACTCCACGTTTACTGTAATGGTGTCTTACCTCTTTGATTTTGCTTATGGAAGAAGAACAACAAAAAATCCTCTGTGATTCAGAAAGGTCACTTGCCACTTTCCAATCACATCCAACTTTTCATTTGAGTCAATAGATTTGACAATCAGAACAGTTTAACTACAACTAAAACTAAAAGTTTAATGTAAAAATTATTGATGTATTGCTATCACGCATACCTGGCTAAGGCTAGGGAGGAAGATGATTACAATTATCAAGAGCCTATTCTATAAAGATGGTATTTTAAGTACTTGGCAAGCATTATCTTATTTAATCCTCACAATGCCCCTGTTTGAGACTTAACAAAACCTGTTTTTCGGAAACTGGGACTTCCAGAGATTAAGTAACTTGCTCACCTAATAAAGGACAATGACAAAATGTGAGTTCAGGTCAAATTCATAGGCTCATGCTGTTCATTCTTTTAACTCTTCTTATGTTATAGTCACATCCATTTTGATTTTTTTTTTTTTTTAGAAATACTAGAATAATGTGAGGATCACATCCATGACACTTGTATTTTATATATATATATACACACAAGTGCCCCAATTGCAGTTCAAAATTGATAATGAACACATAGTTGAGTCCTAAGGAGTGCGATGCATTGTATTTGGTACTGGGAAGTTTAAAAATGAGGTTATGCAGAATTTCTAGCCACAAGAGCCCTATTTTCTTTTGTTTTCTTTTCTTTTCTCTCTCTCTCCCTCCCTCCCTCTCTCTCTCTCTCTCTCTCTCTCTCTCTCTCTCTCTCTCTTTCCTCCCCTCATAACACTCATTTACTGCTCAGAACTCAAGGTCTGCATTGACATTTGCAATTGCATTAATAGCCTTTCTAAAACTTGGGGCTTTGATATTTAACACTCTAGGTTCAGATCCTTACTTCACTGCTTGTTAACTGTATGACTTGGTACAAGTTTTCTCATCATCGAATTGGGACAATAAAAACTATTTGATAGTGATGTGAGAATTGAGGTACTTTGTATAAAACACTTGCAAAACTACCTAGAACCTAGTGACCACTCACTAAATGATCAATTATTATGGCTGGTTTCTGTATTGAAGTCTGAAGGTGATGCATTTATATGCAAAGCTTCAGCCTATTTCATTTTTGGTTTTTTGTTGTTGTTACCAAAGTAGCAATAAATTGAACCAATGTAGTTCTACAAAGAAAGGATAATTTTTGGTTCGAGGGCACTGAGACTTTAAGAATTCTGATTTTCATTGCATTTCCGAAGAGAAGAGCCAAGTACTATTTAACTAAGATTTTTCATCCGAGAATTGGAAGTTGTCAGGAAGGTCTGAGTGCCACTCGATTTGTTCATCTCTGAGCAGAGTCAGCAGCAGTGGACAGCCACAATTGAAACACTCCTAGGTCGTAGTATTTTTTTAAAGGCTTCCTTATGGTCCGTTACATTCAAAATTATATACGTTTTTATTTTAATACCAAGTCCTCTGACAACCCAACTGGTTCCCAGAGGATCCCATCAAGGATAGAACAGCATCACAGTGCATCTCTTCCCAAAATGAAAATGCCATCTGTTATTATCTCAACACGACATTGCACGCATTAGCATATTTCAAATACACATCAATTTACATAATGCCTGGAAAACTATCTTTCCATGATCCATAAAGGTTTCTACCCATCTCCCTTATTTATTGCTATTATTGGAGGCCAACAACGCCTCACGCAGAAGAGGTGACAACGTGCAAGTTAAATGTGGCTCTTCGGTGGGAGTCCTTAGCACGGGCTTTCACTCCGGCTGCACACAAGTAGCTAGCTGCTTTATTCTGCCTGCAAGGACATTAGAAGACCCTTCCTTTATTATATGTTTCGTTCTGTGCGTTTTACTTTGTAAATTCTAAGAACTTATGGCAGGACATAGCAGTATGTAAAAACGATTGTGTTTTATTTCTATGGGTCCTTAATTTTTCCTTTAAATGCGTCTCTTGAGAACTTTGGCTTGGACACCCGTCCTTTCTGGTCAAGCTTTGTTTTTCTCGCAGATGAAAGCTGTTGCCAGATAGCTCTTGAGACTCCTGGGAAACGAACCCTGAGGCAGAGTTAGGAGTGCATAAATGTGTCCAGGAGGAAGACATGTGAAAGCCAAGGGGCGGGGGGAAAGGTAGAATTGGGAAAAGAGGGCTGTCACACCGCAGTGCAGCGGGTGCTGTGGAAAGAAGAGTACTCACTAGAAGACCTGTGCCAGCCAGAAATGGCCTGGCTCTTGTACCGTTGCCTTACCTGGTCACTGGCTCAGGCAGCACATGCTGTGAAGCTGAGGTGAACCCAAAGGAAGTAACAGCTGAAGGTTATCCACTAACTAGAGTCCCAGTAGCTGGGCAGCAAGAACTTCCCTGAAGTGGGGTCTGAGTGCACAGCTGTGGGTTTGTCACGTAACACCTATCCTACTAGTGCAAAGCGATATTTAATTGTTTTATTTTAAAATGGAGGTTTGGAAGATATGGGAAATACAGAAAAAACCTATGATTCTCTTCTTTCTCTGAAATCCTCTTATAACTGCAAAATCTAAACTGCCTGATTATGGATTATTGGGGAAAAGATTCTAATTGCCATTGTCAGCTTGCAAGTCTTCTGGAGTTAACAGGGCTGAATTTTCCTTTTAATCTTAAACCCTGAAAGGCTAGCGGAGGTCAAAGTGGTTACCTCTTATCATTTCAAATAGGCCGATCACTGAACCACTAGTTCATTGCCAAAAAATACTTACCAGTTGTTAAAGATATTGAAAACTACAATTGGCCATGCATTTCAAGAAACCAGTTAGCTACACTATCAGTCAAGAATCTGTACCTGAGTGGTGGAATTGAATGCATGGAAAATGTCACACTCGTTCACACGATAAATGTAAATGTTTCTATGAATGCTTATACCTTGTGATACTTTCCTACAACACATCTTCCCATTCAGTCCCTTGATCTAAACAAGAAGTTGTTGGGACATCTGGGTGGCTTACTTGGTTAGGCATATGACTCTTGACTTTGGCTCAGGTCATGACCTCATGGTTCCTGAGTTTGAGCCCTGCATTGGCTGCAGAGCCTGCTTGAAAGTCTAAATCTCTCTGTCTCTCTCTGCACCCTGCCCCCCGCTCGTACTTGTTCTATCTCAAAATAAATAAACATTAAAAAAACAAATAAGTTGATTCTGTGTGTGTTTATTGCCCAGTGGGTCACATCATGGACCTAGCACTCTCTGACTTCAGGTGGTAGTTTGTATCTGACAGTTATCGATGCTTCCTATAATACTTCATCAGGTAAGTAGTGCTGACTTAGTGACAATTTCCTTACTTTGAGCTAAGAGTAGTTGAATCATTAAGTGCTTGTCTCCTGGGCCATTCTCATGTCTTCTCTATATTGGAAAGGGCTCTGCTAAGACCTTTGGAAAAATATGTACTTCTATACAAAAGCCCTTTTCCACCCAAGAGACTCGTTCTTCATCTGTAAAATGATAGAACTGGACTAAGGGATCTTTAATGTCTCATTTAGGTCTGTGCCCATGTGTTTCAGAGGAAATGCCTTTTCTCTCGGGAGACTAATAAGAAATAATGACTCAACTCTTCTGCTTGACTCATTCCCACTCAGTGAGACAGGTGGAATATGATAATAGCTTCTAGGAGAGAAAGAGAGAGCCCTTATATTCAGGCACATTAGGAAAAGTTTGACCATGTGATCCATGTAAAGGACCCTGGAAATAATAGTAGTTAATCATCATTTAGTGCTTATAAAGTGGCCCTAACTATGACAAGCATTTTACATTTCTTACACTTAGAACAACTGTTTGAGAATGCTATCACTGGCTCCATTTTAAAGACGATGAGAATGAGTCTAACCAAATAGACAACATGGCCCTCATCACTGGACCTGTAGAGGGCTGAGCAAGGTATAGACATGGATTCATCCCAGTTCTCTTATTCTCACTCATCACTCTCTACTTGTCTGGTCATTTTACTGGTTCATTCATCCTAGACCTAGGCATCAAGAGCCTGCCACATGCCAGGTTTGATCAGAGAGTAAATGTTTGGGGGAGTGTGTCTGTGCTGGAGCTGAGAAAGTTCTCTGTGACTCTTCTGCCTTTGATCATTTTGTTTTTGTGCTGTGGCTCCTTCCTAATGGTGACACCCTGAAGTGGTTCCCTTCTGACCACTCTAAAGCCAGGGTCTCATCAGGAGTCGCCCTGGAGTCCTAGGTTGCCAGTATCCTAATCACAGCTCTTAATCCCAAATTCATTCACTGGAGAGAAGCATTGACAATTGCTAGGAAGGATGGCAAGAAAATGTCACTTTCTCTTGTGTAGTCCCCTAAAGACTGTATGTACAGGGAAGGGTGAGAGAGTTCTCTTTAGGAGAAGCAGTAGGGTAGAAGGTGGGGAGCAGATAGGGAGAAAAATCACAGGTCCAGTTTATTCCCAATTGTGTACCATTAGTTTCTTTATTTTTTTTAAATTTTTAATGCTTATTTATTTTTTAAAATAGTTTATTGTCAAATTGGTTTCCATAACACCCAGTGCTCTTCCCCATATGTGCCCTCCTCCATTACCACCACCCCTTTTCCCCCCTCCCCCTTCAACCCTCAGTTCATTTTCAGTATTCAATAGTCTCTCAAGTTTTGTATCCCTCTCTCTCCCCAACTCTCTTTCCCTCTTCCCCTCCCCCTGGTCCTCCATTAGGTTTCTCCTGTTTTCCTGTTAGACCTATGAGTGCAAACATATGGTATCTGTCCTTCTCTGCATGACTTATTTCGCTTAGCATGACACCCTCAAGGTCCATTCACTTTCCTACAGATGGCCATATTTCATTCTTTCTCATTGCCATGTAATACTCCATTGTATATATATACCACATCTTCTTGATCTACTCATCAGGTGGTGGACATTTAGGCTTTTTCCATGTTTTGGCTATTGATGACATTGCTGCTATGAACATGGGGGTACATGTGCCCCTTTGCATCAGCACTTCTGTATCCCTTGGGTAAATTCCTAGCAGTGCTATTGCTGGGTCATAAGGGAGTTCTATGGATAGTTTTTTGAGGAACCTCCACACTGTTTTCCAGAGCTGCTGCACCAGGTTACATTCTCACCAACAGTGTAGGATGGTGCCCGTCTCTCCACACCCTCGCCAGCATCTATAGACTCTTGATTTGTTCATTTTAGCCACTCTGACTGGCGTGAGGTGGTATCTCAGTGTGGTTTTGAGTTGTGTTTCCCTGATGAGTGATGTTGAGCATCGTTTCATGTGCCTGTAGGCCATCTGGATGTCCTCTTTGGAGAAAGGTCTGTTCATGTCTTCTGCCCATTTCTTCACTGGGTTATTTGTTTCGTGAGTGTGAAGTTTGGTGAGTTCCTTGTAGATTTTGGATACTAGCCCTTTATCTGATATGTCATTTGCAACTATCTTTTCCCATTCTGTCAGTTGCCAGGAAAAAGTCTGGAAAACCTCCAAAAATGTGGAGGTTAAAAACCACCCTACTAAAGGATGATTGGGTTAATCAGGCAATTAGAGAAGAAATTAAAAAATATATGGAAACCAATGAAAATGAAAATACAACAATCTAAAATCTCTGGGACACAGCAAAGGCAGTCCTAAGAGGAAAGTATATTGCAATCCAGGTCAATCTCAACAAACTAGAAAAAGTGCAAATTCAAAATTTAACAGAGCACCTACTGGAACTAGAAGGGAAGCAGCAAGAGCACCCCAAACCCAGCAGAAGAAAAGAAATCATAAAGATCAGGGCAGAAATAAACAATATAGAATCCAAAAGAATAGTCGAACAGATCAATGAAACCAAGAGTTGGTTCTTCGAAAAAATAAACAAAATCGATAAACCTCCAGCCAGGCTCCTCAGAAAGAAAAGAGAGAGCACCCAGATAGACAAAATCAGGAATGAAAAAGGATCTATTACAACCAACCCCTTAGAAAAACAAGCAATCATCAGAGATTACTATGAAAAATTATATACCAACAAACTGGACAACCTGGAAGAAATGGACAAATTCCTAAATGCGCATGCACTGCCAAAGTTCAAACGGGAAGAGATAGAAAGCATGAATAGACCAATAACCAGTGAAGAAATCGAATTCGTTATCAAAAATCTCCCAAACGAATAAGAGCCCAGGGCCAGACGGCTTCCCAGGGGAATTCTACCAGACATTTAAAGCACCATTAGTTTCAAGTTACTATTTCAGAAAAGCACAGGACTCATTGTGTTTGTCTCTGTCTGTGAGCTTATCATACACTAATTTAATTGTTCACTTTGCAATTTTCCCTACAGAATTAGCCTGATGTGTACTGTTGATTTCAGTTATCAGCACTTAATATCTCCTAGACATAATTCCTTTGTACTTATTTAACAAATGCTTACTGGGTACAACTACAGACTGGGCACTGCTTGAGGCATTTGAAATGCCGTGATGAACAAGACAAATTCGTCCCAGCATGAGCTCAGATTCAAGTGAAAAGACAATAAATAAGCAGAGAGCCAGGCAAAGATGTATGTATAATGCAGTTTCGTATGGTGGCAAGATATATGTATATAAAAGAAAGCTATGGTTAGATATTCTCTTTATATCGCATGTTCAGAACGTCCTTTCTAGAAATCTAAAAATTTACAAAAGAGTCTTCTCTGGGGGTAAGAATATTCCAGGTTGTAGAAAAAGCAAATAAAAGTGAATGACAAGAATGAGCTTGGCTGTTTGAGGACTATGAAGCTAGTGCAGTGGCATAAAGAAAAATAAAATTTTAGATAAGAATATACAGCGGTGAGGTAAGTAGAACCAAGTTTCTAGACAGCCTTGAGGCTACAGTAAGAAGTTGGAACAGATCCTTGTTCAGCAAATATTTACCGAATATTGGCTATGCGGCTGGCATTGTTTTAGGTGCTGAAAGTACTATTATAAACAAATGAGATGCATTTTCCACTTCTTGGAGAGGTTACGTTATTGGGATAGAGACAAACAAGTGAGACAAATTTTGAATATATATGTATACACACATATTTGTGATAAGTGATAAAGAGAAAAAATTGAAGCAGGAATGAATGATACTAAGTTTGGGAAAGAGTCAGGGGGTCTTTGAAAGGATGGAACAAAACTAAAAAGAAACAGAGGAAAGTGGAAAGATAATGTAGGGCAGGGGATTCCAAAGAAATAAAATTCAAAGATGAGCTAAAAGACCAGTGTCTCTGGATTTGTAGGAACCAGCAGGAGAATAGTAGTAGATATGGTGAGAGAATAAATGGAGTTAGATTGTGTAGATTATATAGACTTGCAGGTCACAGTAAAGATCACCTTTTATTCTGAGCAAGATGAAAATCCATTGTCGAGCATAGGACTGCCACAATTTAAATAACCTATCAACAGGTTTCTGGTTTGAAAATTAGAGTAAAAGGAAGCAAGAGTAGAAACAGAGAGAAAAGATGAAGAGTAGTATTCAATACAAAAGTAAACCCACCCAGGGTACCTGGGTGGCTCAGTCGGTTAAGCATCCAGCTTTGGCTCAGGTCATGATCTCATGTTTCATGGGTTTGAGCCCTGTGTTGGGCTCTGGGCTGACTGTTAGCTCAGAGCCTGGAGCCTGCTTCACATTCTGTATCTCCCTCTCTCTCTCTGACCCTCCCCTGCTCACACTGTCTCTTAAAAATAAGTTAAAAAAAAAAACATAAGAAAGTAAACCCAGCCACAAAAGTGAGCCATATATGTAATATTTAATATTTTAGTATCCTCATATAAAGTCAAAAGAACTAGGTGAGATAGTATTGGTGACCTGTTTTATTTATCTTAGATATTTTACATTATTTTGACATTAAGTTTTTATTTTATTCTTGCGGTGCATATCAGTTTGGACTAACTGCTTTTTGAGCCCTCAATAATCTCATGTGGTCATGGCCCCTGTGGCTCACAATTAGGAGATTTTGGCAATAATTCAGGTGATAGAAGATGGCGTTCAGTGAAAGTGATGAGAAAGAGTAAAAATTTGGGTATGTTTTAAAGGTAGAATCAAAATGATTTGCTGAAAGGATGAATGTATAAATGGATAAGAGAAGGAATTAATTGAAATAAAAAGCCACTTAAAAGAAGGAATTTAAATTGTAGACATGTTGGGATATTTAATAAATTTCATATGTATCTCCAAACTGTCTTATATGTAAGCTACATATACTTTTGAGGAGCACCTGGGTGGCTTAGTTGGTTAAGTGTCCAACTCTGGCCCAGGTCATGATCTCACGAGCCCACGTCTGGCTCAGTGCTGACAGCTCGGAGCCTGAAGCCTGTTTCAGTTCTATGTCTCCCTCTCTTTCTGCCCCTCTTTCCTCACTCCCCCCTCTCTCTCACTCAAAAATAAACATTAAAAAAATTTTTAAATGCATTTTTCAGATCGCTCAAGTATTTGAGCTGGGGAGCCATTGAGCGACTTTGTTATAAGAAAACAAAGTGTGGAGTGCAGCAGAGGAGCATGATATAGTTCCTATAGAGGCTTTCTTCTCTGATTTACAGAAGGACAATCATAATGCTATGCACCTTATAAGGTCTTAGGTTACTAGTCCATATCTGGTAGCCATTGATCCTTTTCTAGGTTTTCCAAATACCAGTCTGACATATTTGAGCCCCATGTAATCTTAGGGAAGGTTCCTATTGCTAAGGCATCCATCCCAGTGGGTAAATACTTGTAATTCACACAAATGTACATTTCCATAGTTCTTTTAACACAAAAGCATGATATATGCTAAGGTATAGTTCTTTTAACACAAAAGCATGATATGTGCTAAGGTAGCACAGAATTTAACTTGAGTTTTGTTTTAGTTGGCCATTCTAATTGACTTTTTTTTTTAATGTTTTTTGTTTATTTTTTGAGAGACAGAGAGAGAGAGAGAGCATGAGCAGGGTAGGGTCAGAGAGAGAGGGAGACACAGAATCTGAAGCAGGCTCCAGGCTCTGAGCTAGCTGTCAACACAGAGCCTGACGCAGGGCTCAAGCCCACAGACCATGAGATTATGACCTGAGCTGAAGCCAGACACTTGACCGACTGAGTCACCCAGGCGCCCTCTAATTGACTTTTTAATTTGAATGGCCTTAGTTAGAACATACAGTCTCCATCAAGAGTGTCATGGTGCCATGGTACATGGTGCCATGTACATATCTGTGATAATATATAATATACATAATAATAGGTACCGTTTATGGAGTTCCATTTTGCTTTAGAAATTCATGCAACCATCCCAGCAAGTGAGTGTAATGATTCTCACTATACATGTAAGAAACTAAAGAGAAACTGAGCCCTGGACAAATCAAAGAACTTTCCCAAGGCCACATAGCTGGTAACGGAAGTAGCTGGAGTTCTGATTTGGAAGCCTTATCCTTACCCACTGCACTGTAACCACATTGACAAAATATCTGGTGTTAACCTATAATATCTGTGGGTAGAAGGGTCCACTTTTGTGCTATAGAAATTACTTTCAGCTACCCATGAGTGTTCTTCATACTGCTCTTCAGCTTGGCTGTTAAGAATGTGTCCATATTTAGTAGTTAAGTCTTGCCAGATATTCTGAGAGAGGATTCCTTTTGTTTGGTGACTGCGTTACCAGTGGGTTGCCTATTCCTGCAGGATGGATGAGAGAGTCAACTTCTAGTCAAGGACTATTGGTAGATGCGGAGCAGGAAGACACACACACACAAAACATGCAGCTTTCAAAGAAAATATAGAGAAGCAGAAATGAAGAGGGGAAAATTAGAAACAAAACAAACACTTAGCAAGTTATAAGCTAGCTTATCAAAACAAGAGTAAAGCACTGAAATTAACGATGCAAAACCCCCCACAAACTCCTTCGATTCACACAAAGCAAGACATTGAAAAGAAAGTAAAAGTGATGTAACAGTTCAAAGCAAATCAGTGACTAAAGGTCTGAAGAGAAATGCAAGAAGAGAAAGGAAATACAAAAACGAAGACTCCATGCTCTGAAGACTTCAGTGAATGTGACTGACTTCTTACATTGACCCTCCTTTTAATGATGTGCCAGAGTCTCCATCCATGTTACATACAAGAGTTCCTGAACCCTGAACCCTGGTGAATTTTGGTCTAAAGGATGGAATCCAAGGTCGTTAGTAAATCTTTGTAGAAGCTAAATGGTGAGGGCTTTGTGGGGAAGGGTGAGATGAACAAAATAATCTACAGGCTTGTTATTTGAGAGAACAGTGCACCTACGGACATGGAACAAAAAAGGGAAATGTCCAAAAGATAGCACATCTAGTTGAAAACTTCGATACCTGAAATAATATACTAGTTAAGAAGTTGGCAATTGCTGGTGCTCTAGAGTATGTCTTCTCACTAGGAGCAATATCTTTCCCAACGGGCTAGAAATTAGTTTGGGGGTTGAGGGCAAGTTGGAAAAATAAAGTCGTCTTTTAGTGTATAAAGCCTAGATGTACATACAATACATAAATAGAGAGTATATCAGTGATACTAAGACTTCATGAGGAACTAGAAAAGATGTCAAAAAAGCTTAGTGAGGAATAATGATAAAAAGGTTGAGAAGCACAGCTGTAGAGGTACACAGTTGTCGATTGGAAAAGATCATAATGAGGATGGTTTCACATGCAGAGAAGGTGAGTTCAGTACATGGTATTACAAACTGTTCTTTGGACACACATTGGCACTTTTATCTATGGGTCAGATTATACCTACTCTCTGAAGGATTTTAATTCATCAAACACAGTTCTTGTTTCTGTTTTTCTTTCTATAATCCAAATTCAGTAGTTTGACTCTTAAACTGCCCTGATCAGCCTTGATCACAACCATTCATTCATTCATTTGACAAATATTATTTAGCACATAATATGTGCTGGGCATTGTCTAGGCCATGGTCAATAGACAGAAAAAAGTAACTGAAAAAGATGGTTACAGATAGTAATAACGACCAGCTATTATTCCCAGTTGTGATAGAGTGGCTGGACATCGGGGGCTGGAGATGGTTTAGATGTAATGGTCCGGAATTTCTTTCTAAGCAGAACACACCTAAGTGATCTGTATTTTATAAGGAATTCTCTGTCCCCTTAAATAGATTGAAATTAGGTCTGAGGGAAGAACATGAGCTAGGATTCACATCATGTCTGCAGATTTATTCGTTAACCAAAAAACGTTTCTTGAAATGTTATTTTGTAATGGTAACTATGCTAAGCAATAAGCCATTATTCATTAATTAATTTAGATGACTTATATTTAGTGAATGACTACTGGGTGCTCTATCTTAACTGTGACAATCACTAAACCAATGAAGGTTCATAATGCCATGGTAACAAGTTAGGAAGAAGGATGAGAACTAGGAATCCACCAGTAGAATAAGAGGAAAGGCAAGGGACTGCAGTGTTCTAAAATAAAAAAGGAAGAAAGAAAGAAAATGCATCAGGGACATAGAAAAACCAACTATGTAAACTGTGGTTACTAAGTCAAGTAAAATAAGGACTGAGAGCAGACTATAAAATGTAACAGTCCGGAGTCGACTTGGGACCTGATAGAAACAGTTCCAATAAAGCCTGATTGGAATAGTTGAAAGAGAATGGGAAGAGCGTAATCAGAGATAATGAGCATGGATGTGTTTTTAGAAGAGTTTTATAACAGAAGATGGCAAAGAAATAGGCTGGAAGCTGTCAAGAGAAGCAGGATGAAAAGTAAGATTGCTAAGTAGGGAGAAATAATCGCATGTTTGCATGCTGATGAGGATAATGCTATAGTGAGCAAACAAGTCATAAAGTAGGGAGGGTCATTTTTGAGAGAGTTGCTATTAAGTAGGTGAGAGGAAGTGGGGATTAGTATGCAAATGGAAAGGTCAGCTTTGGGGAAGAGTGTGGAAATGTTGCCTATGGTCATAGGCAGGAAGGCGTGGTACAGACACTGCAAATTGGGGAGCTATGGTGGAGGGCATTAGTGGAAATTTTCATATTGTTACTTCAGTTTTCCCTTTGGTGTTGACACAGGATGAAAGGCCAGTTTCTATACCACTTTGATGCCATATAACTTAAGTAAGTGATTCCGTGTCTTTGAGTCTCAGTTTACCCATCTGTGAAGTTGGAACAAAAATATTTATCTCTAAATGCAGTAATAATGTAAAAAGAATACTAGGTTAGTACTCGTACCATCAAATACTGTTGGCCAAAGTTGACTTTAGTACAAGCCAACAAGAATTAGCATCTCAAATAGCACACATGTCCCCTAGATTTGAGTCAGGGAGACCTGTTTCAGCACAGGAAGGCAACCCTTAGTTAACAACAGCATGCAATGGGGCGCCTGGGTGGCTCAGTCGGTTTAGCATTCGACTTTGGCTCAGGTCATGATCGCACGTGGATTCGAGCCCTGAATCAGGCTCTGTACTGACAGCTAGCTCAGAGCCTAGAGCCTCCTTTAGATTCTGTGTCTCCCTGTCTCTCTGACCCCATCCTGCTCATGCTGTCTCTCTCTCTAAAATAAATAAAAACAGTAAAAAAAATTTTTTTAAAAAACAGCATGAAATGAAGGTGGGATTGGCCTAATTACTAAAAAGTACATTTATCAAAGACTTTTTATATGTCTCATATAGCTTTTGACCAAGGAGAACTGACTAAAATGTTTTAACCCTAATTTCTACCCACACATCTGTTCATCCCCACCATCTTGGAGTGACAGTGAATCGCTGAGTATGTGGAGAAAACAAATGTCAGTGTTCAGGCTCCTGTCCCGGGCTAAGCATTCCCGGCATGTGAGATATAACCCTGATTAAAGTGTCAAATGGCCCCTAATCACATTAAAATGAAATGTGACCAGAGTGCACCAAAAAATGGGACATCCCTGTCACCTATTCTCTTTTCCCCATAATAGCAATATCTATCTGCTATATTTCAGATAATATTAATGTCTATTCATATTGTGTGGACAAAGAGATGACTTGCATTTGACAGATCTTATTATGCTAGAAATCAACCACTCTAAAATTAACATAGGCTCTTATTAGAAGTGATTATGCGAAACTTCTCTGGTGCCTGGGATTTTCACCAGCAAATCCCTTCCTCATACCCTTCCTTATTCCTTTTTTCCTTTATGTATATGTTTTTAAATGGGATCATAGTACAAGGACCTAGCACAGATATAACCAGTGCCCAGCAGGTCAAATATTTATCCCCTCCAGATATTTACCATCAAATACGAGTCACCAGTGATAGTTAACACTAAAACAATAGGTTGGGGTCTATGATCTTATTTGTGTTCTTATTTTTGAGCCTGTAATGTCAATACAATGAGAGTAAGGAGTTGACATTATTCAGTGTTTATTTTCAATCACTAATAATGGTATTTAGTACGTAGTAAGTCCCCAATAAATGTCTCTTGGGTAAACTAATGATAATTAGTAGTTCTCTGGTGAAATTGAACTTGTCATTAAGGATTGTTAGGAATTAAGGAGAAATAATGGCCCCTTAGATCAGAATTTTTTTACAACCCACCTCCAATGAACATCACCAAATTAAAATAAATGGCTCAGACTCTGTATAACAGATACCTCTTTCTTTCTCTTGAAATCATAATTTGGGACCAGCTTCTCTTATTTTTCAACTGACTGAACTCTGAAGATATTAAATGAGAAAAGGATAAAATGTGTCCAAGGCACACCTGAAACACACCTGTGGGTGTATTTATGAAGTGTTCGTGTCCCAGTAAATTGCTCATATATGAACCTTGCATTTTACATTGTGGAAAATTAGGTTTGTCCCAAGTTGGAATATTGGATAAATTTGAAATAGTCCAAGTAAATTGGGAAACAATAATATCTAGTGACTTGAGTTTTGACACTTAAAATTGCCAGTTCTCAGCTTATGTCAAGTACGAGTCAGATGATTGTCAAAGTCATAATCGGGTTTATGGTTTAGACTAGATAGCATGAAATAAAATGTCTGCTGAAAATAAACAGATGAATTTATGTGAGTCTGTGAGGGCAGGAATATGGTTTGAGTTGGAAATGTGGTGAGCTGGCACATCATTTATCTAAAAGCATTCAATCAATGTATTGAATACATGCACAGTTAAATCCAGCTTCTTAATTATTAATATCATTATGTCATTAACAGTGGGCCAGAAGTAGTCCAAGGAAGGCTATGTAAGAGACAGAATTATTTACTTAGAGATAAAAATAAAATATCTGTACTCCTAACTGTGTCCTTTTAATGTCAAAGTCTTTGCCTTTGATAGTGGAGAGAATTTAAATAAATATCTTGAGTCAAAAGGCCTATCTTTTCTTCCTTGATAACATGTGAGGCCATAAGAACAGAGTTCCATATTAGGCGGAAAGCTTGAGTTTTTAAAGCATAAGAAATATAGTGATAATAAAAACTTGTTATTAATAAGACACTCTCTAGCACATGGGGGTTTGACAGTAAGAATCAAATTTAAATTCAGAAATGGAAATATACTTACCACAGCTTCCCATCACATTGATTTGGGCTCTAAGACTCAGTTGTAGATGAATGGCTAGAAAGCAGTGAAATCGTCAGTGGCATGGCATGGAGAGTGGTATGCAAAAATTACTGCACATCAGAATCAAAGACACGTTTTAAAAACTACATACTACTTTCCTTACTCCATACATATATACTCTTCAGTCCTCTCCTGAGATCTTAGATAGCTAGGTTTGTAGTGGGTGTCCATTTTTAAAACAAACCTCAAGAAATTCTAATGCAAGTGGTTTATGGACTATTATTTGGAAGACTGTGTTTGAAAGCATACAATCCTTTTATGTGCTTAAAACTCATCTATAACAAGAGTTTAGAAGTAAAAAAAAAAATAAACACCCAACGTGTTAAATGATAAATTCAATAACAATAATGGTGTGTTCAGTGAAGAGAGAGGTGGAAGAAGATTGAAAATAGTTCACTAAAATTTTAATAAATTTGAGGAGGGAGTAGAGTGCGTAAATATTTGGAAGGGGAAGGATTTTGAATTTATGTATTTCGTTAAACTAACGTCATTTACTATTTAATTCTGATTGAGTATGGAAGAATATAGAATATCTAAACTACCTGATGTTGGGACAAATTACAGTCTCAATGCAAAGACGGGAAGTGGATCTCATCTTACGTCTTAACACTCTTTAATTGGCAGTGGTTGCCTAGAGCGTTCTGTTGACAGGTTGATCTAGGCTCCACCTGGGCTCAGATATAAAGTGTGCAGTAATCAATTAATGATATCTGACCTAGAAACAGAGATGAAAGTGCTCTCATGACATAGGTTCTCTTTTCTAAGGTGGTCTTATTTTTATATTTGTGAAATAAATCAAGAAGATTTTTCAATGTCTCCCTTTGGCCTCTCAAGTGGACATATTGCAAATTGCAAAGCACCGATACAATTCTAGGCATTGTCCATGCTACATATACTTGCATTAATGTCTCCTGTTGAGTTCTTAGTGGCAAACTAACAAATTCTACGGTCTCCCGTCTCCTTGGAGAGAACCACAGTTCCTTATTTCTTTATGTCTTAGCAAATATATGGTTGAGAGTGCTTGTTAAGCAGTAAATATGTACAAGTTGGAGGAGTTAGAGCTGTTAAATGCCTAGTTGAACATCATCGAACAGCATGATAATTTGGGAAAGGCTGGCTGAGGCAGATGTCCCTGTTCAAAACCTGTCTTTTGAAACAATCACAAAGCAATGTCTGAGAATTGCCAGTTGAATGCGAGAGAGGAAGACTGTTTTCTCTCAGTGGTAAGTGAGTGAGAGGTTCAAACTAGACCCAAGATTGAGTGCAAACATGACCAGAGACTTCAAAACAAAGAAAAGGGCCTTGCTGACTGGTAGTATCACTTCTCTGTTTTCCTGCCTCAGAACCTAGGATGCCCTGAAGTTTCTTCAGATCCTTGTGGCCTCTTACTTTCTTCTCCACGTACATTTGAACACTTGGGGTAAGTCACTTAGACTTAAGAGTGTGTCTGATTTTAAAGCACCAGTTTGGTTGCTTAGGGAAAACCAGAGAGCTATCAGAGCAGTGTAAAAAGATTTTTCACTGTTGGCTAGGGTTTAATGTTGTGATTTTGAACTCCAGGGAGGTGATTGTGTCATCCATGCACATGTGCTGTTCACTTGTTCACACATGCCTATTCACTTGTAAGTGACAGCACTGTGATCATTACATGTATGTGTTTATATACCTGATCAAATAGTGTTTCACTGAACAACATGTTAAATGGGATTTGACCCTTTTCTCCAGGCTGTAGAAAGTAGTTTAGCTGGTTAAAATTCCATTGCCTTCTTGCTGCCCCCCCCACCCCGCTACTCCCCACCCCCCACCCCCGCCCCCCTGCATTCTTTCTCTCATGTTTACATTGTTGATTCAGGTTAGCAGTGAAGTTGAATTGCTGAGAAACACTCTGATCACATTTTCCAAAGGACAGGAAAACAAATCATAATAAAGAAGGAAGTATTTGCAATAAGAAGTGCCTAGGACAGTTCTCTCTCAGAGCAGACTCTGTGATGGAATATGACGGCTCGTGCAGCCCACCATGGGCTACTTCTAGGCTCAGCTGAGGATGCAAAATGAGGCCACCTAGTATAGTTTTCTAGCCCAGGAGAGCTTCACTTAGAGGTGCAGGAACAGAAGACTGAGAAGTAGGCCAGGAGAACGTTGAGGTTTCTGGAGGGGCACAAGTTTGTGGTAAGATCGTTGCTGCCCATTTCTATTAGCTGATGGCTCTATGCTGAAAGTCCCTTTTGAATTTGAGTGAGTAGGTGAGGACTATATCGGCCATTGCATGTCCATTATGAGATTGGGTAGTGTCTCTTATTGATGAGGAGACTGTGGTCCAAAGGCAGGGTCCAGGGACAATAGGAATTAGAGAATTCGTAAAGATACTTCATCGGAAAAAGAGAAACGCAAAGGTTAAAAGAATCATATTCCAGTCTATAATAGGTGCTAAAGGAACTAAACTATAATTCTGGATAGCAAAAGAATCTGAAACTTGAAGCCAAAATATGAGTAGTCATGGGTCAGACCAAGATCTAGAGGCAAAGACTGTAAGTAGATCAGTGATATGACATCTGGAAAATTGCCTCTAATTAGAGGTCACCAAATACAATAGGACTTGGTATTATTTCCAGGCTCAACCTGGGAGTAGCACAGGGACCACCTGTGGTCAGAGTAGACTGATTTGGAGACACCATGAAAGCAGCATTTTTCTGATTCTGAGTGCTCAGGGGGGAGTTGAAAAGTGGTGGAAAGACTAATAAATGTAGTTTGTAGACCTGGATTATACAACACTGGGAAAGGCAATTAACCTCTGTGGATTTCATTTATCAATTAGAATTTATGAAGGCTTGTTCTGTAACTCTCTCATGTGTTTTATGAGAATAAAATTGGAAAACATTAAGTATATGATAAAATGCTATTCACATGTCCAGTGTTATCTTTTGCAATAGTGTAATTAAATGCATGTTGAATTTTAACTTTTTTTTAGAAATTACCACATTTTTTTATTTGGAGCATTTTCACCTCAAAATATTTGAGAAATTCAGTGAGCTTTGGATATGTCTTGTCTTTTTAAAAACACCTGTACAATAGCTCTTGCTGTCCTCTAACACACCCATCAAATGTTTGAAAAAATATTAAGATTAGAACAGCTTTCTAGCAATTAGGTTTAATTAATGCATCTATGTAGAGTCAGAAAAGAATATATATTTGATTTAAAAACAAGAGGGATGTCAGCTCTTCCGGGATTTCAGGTCTATCACCATGTAGCCTCATTCATTAAGTGTCCTGGATTCCCATTATTCCCACAGATAACCTCGCTGACGCCTACTGGCTGTGTCTGTCAGGAGCTCAGACTGCAAACTAGTCCATGTTTTCTGACATTTGCTTATTATTTCTTATTTCTTCACCTCACAGTGTTGCCATGACGCTCAAATAAGGGACTAGGTGGGCGTACTTTGTAAGCCATAAAATGCTGTTGAAATGCAAAGAGAAAGTTAAATGTTGGAAGTTACAGGTTTAAGATGCATTCCTGCCACGTGTCAACTGGGTAACTTTAGGGAGGTCTTCTTACCTCTATGGATCTCATTCTCTTTCTTGGGAGGATGGAACTCATCATTTCTGTCTTGTCAACCTCATAAATGTGAAAGGTAATTTTTGTCACTATATGATTTTTTTTTTAATGTTTGGAGGTAGCTATTTACTATGAGTGTTGTTTATGTACTTACCGCTCTGATTTCATTCATTCACCCATTTATTTGAGAAACATTTATTACTTGAAATGGCTTAAATGACATGGATTTATTAAAAACACCCATTAAAGTAATTAATATTATGTAAAATGTAACTTTCAGAAGAATAAATGGTCATAGTGTATTCTTCAGAACTATTTAGTTGATAATCTAAAGAAACTTTCCCCACATTTGAATTCTATCACATAATCAAGTGGCATTTGGCAGCATGTATGGCTCTACAAATTTTAGCATTTATTTTGAAATGAAGCACCCTTATTCATTTTTTCCCCGATGTAGTTTTCATTCCCAAGGACATTTCATAAATATATCAGGCATTTCATAATTATTATGATACCAACTCATACATAGTTAATATTATTAGGATTCTACTTTGAATACACTGCTTTTTTCCAAATCATTATAAGTTTCTTTCATTTTTTATCTTCTTCAAAAGTAATGTTTATCTTACTCATGTTTATCAGCTATAACTTGACTATGGGATCAAATATATTATTGTATTTACTATTATGTGATATATTCTTTGCGCAAGATTCATGGTCTTCCCTGCTTTCTTACCCTTTCTGTCACTAAAACCTGCAATCATTTATGATTCTGTAATATATGCAAATTAGCAAAATGATACATGTTTTTTGAAAAAGCCTAATTTTTTGTGTAATCAGAATTAGCTTTTTGGCTTACACAATCTTTAAAAAAAAAAGGTAGATATACTCAGGGCTTTAATTATTCAAAAATAGTTAACACCAAAATGTTTTAGATGAGTTAACATTAAAAATATTTTTATTAATTAATAGCTCATTTTTCTGTTTGTGAATGTGGCACTATCTCGTGTATTCTTGAAAGACTCTCTCAGATAGCCCTAATAGACTTTAACTTGCTTACTTGATTAGTTATGGTTTTATTATATGACCTCTGACTATTGAGAAAGCTGCATCCCCATCTGCTAAAGGATAGTGTCTGTTGCCCAAAGAACAGATAAAAATAATATATAGTAAGAGACAACATACCGACATCTTCTATGTCTTTAGCTACTAAGTGGTGATGCATCATCCAAACCCACCCTTACCAGTTCACCCACATAAAGATTTATTTGAGGTAGCTGTGATTTACAGAACAGCAATTGTTATAACACACACTCACAAGTCCTGTGGATACTTCACTTCTTTACGGTGCAGCTGCTTTTTTGAATGCATTGGGAAAGACTGGCCCTTCATCTCCCTTGGATTTCTTTAGAGTCATGCCTGATTAATAACTCAAAAAACAAAACTAAACAAAAACTCCTGCCCTCCTTCTATCTCTAGAAGAGATTGTATTATTTTATTTTATACAGAAACCCAGCCGAATAATTACCCAAGCCCATTCTACTTTTAGTATTGGGAAAACCCCAGGTGGCAGAATTGATAGATACCTTTAATACTAAAATCAATTAACCCACAAGTCTTTATTGATTTCAATGGCTACTGAGTGCTATATGGGATTCCTAAGAAAGACAAGGCCTCATCTCTGACATTTAGAAAGTCTTTGGAGAACTCAGACCAGCACATGGGAAACAAATTAGAGAAGTATATTTCCTTAACTGTCTTTTTGAATCTGAAAATGTGTTACCTTGGGTTTTTTTTTTTTTTGTCCATCTTGATCAGTCACAAAGATAGATAAATATGTAAATGCCTTATCTTTATCTCTCACTATATTATCTGTCTGTCTGTCTGACTATAATGTTGGGTGAGCAGTGAGCTGTGTCATGGAGAAGACCCTTCCACAATTCACTCTTTGCTGTCCCTTAGAAATACACACCTCACTCCCGCTATGACAAAATTTGTTCATATTTTGGCCATACACAATGCTCTCTCAGGCCTTTGAACTTTTACACAGTGTCTTTTCTAAATGAAATACACTGCCTTTGCCACATTTTCTGGAAAATTCCAGCATCTCATTTATTAGCTCTCCAAGTTTAAACATTCTCTCTTCTAGGTGGCACATTCCTACATCTCCAGGCTGGTAGACTAATGGTAAAGTTTAACCTACAAACAAGGTATTCTAGAAATATGAATTACATCAAACAATGTTCATTATATTTCTATTTTTAATCCCCAGTCTGAAGTGAAAATGACAATTTTCTGTCAGTTTTACTTCTCTCCCTTTGTTTGAGGGGGATTTCATCATTAGCGTTATGACCATCATCACTGAGCACCTTGTGAATCCTCATAGCAACCCTGGAGACAGATACTAGTAGTGTCTGTATCTTACAGATGAGAAATATCAATTACAGAGAGGTAAATAGTTTTCATAGTTAGGTTACAAACCTACACACTGAATTTAGAGACTACAGTTAAACACTCTGTTATGCTGTGCGTTGCCAAGATCTCCGTGCAGCAGGGGGGAGGCAGCTGATACTTACTGTTATCTGTCTGTAAGGATATTCACCACATCTTCCAGCATGGCATCTGGTCCTGGATCAATCACCTTTATAAGTCTCCAAGGAGATGTCTCTCATTATCTTTTAAATGTTCTTTTTAAGCGATCGTTCTTTGCTCTTTCCATGCTTTTATTGGGCATCCAGGAAGACGTCTGCTTCAGCATCATCGTGGATTGAGGAAATTGCTCTGAGTCTGTCGACCATTATGTCTGTCTAGAACCAATGAAGAGTCATGGCTTCCCTCATGGATCTAGTTGGGCTCTACCCAGGAGGAAAGGAACTGTTCTTGGATCCAACGCATTCAGTTGGTATTTTGTCCTGTGAATTAGTTCATAAGGTATCTTTGTGTGCATCTAAGTGATATCTACTTGTTTATGAATTTCCCCACACTCCTTTCTCTTTCCCTACATCTACAGAGTCTTTTTCTTGTGGGAGGAGGCCTTGCTCTTACTCATGATGCTTTCCTCTGAATCATTTTTATGGACCAGGAGTCCTTTCTGCTTTCTCAGGGATATTTGACACTCAGATCACAAGAAAATATGCCTTTTCCTCTGCTCTTCATAACACCATTCTCTCCTTAAGGCAATGAGAACAGACCTGGGCAGCTGCGGACATGTGAGGAAGGGCAGCCTGGGAATAGGAAGTTGGCCACATCCAAGATACTATCTTCCACTGAGTTGTATTCTTCTACAATTAGATTTCAAAGCAGCCTTCACCTGCTCCGTAACAAGTTTCATGCTGCCCATCTTACCGTGTTTTAAGCTCCATGAAGGCAGAGAGTGTGTCTTTATTTTCACTACTTGATAGGTGGTAAGCTCTTCATTAAGAATTGATGGATAAATCGATAAATCGTCTGATTGGACCACCATGGAAGGCTTTTAGCCTAGCTTAATAGAACATCATTCCATGACTTGAAAAAAACAAAGCACCTACTTTGAATTGGGTGGGCTAATTTAACCTATAGTCCTAGCCTTAATCTCTAGTTTTCATCTCTGTTTTTAATTGGGTACAGAATATTTCTTCTCCTTTTAAATCACATCCAGTGGAATGGAGTGAGAAACACTACATATCAGTGTGGTTGTAGAATTGCAGAACGTCTTAACATAAACACTCTATTTAAATTCCTGTATTGAGAGACATGCTCAGACTTAATGTGGCTTCAGACAGTCTAAGACCACGTCCCTGGGACGATCTTACCTCCTTTTAAGTTTCTGTCTGGAAAAACTCACGGCTGGCAAAAAGAATTTGCTATTTGTTACAGCCAATTCTGGATGACAGGCTCCTGACTTCTCCTTCACAGGGCATTTACTAAAAAGAACTTATAATTGTGAGTTCTTTTCTATCTCCCATTGAGATGTGTATGTATCCCCTACAACTTAGAAGGGTCTTTTTCCAGCACCCTGAAACCATTGTTTTGAAATAGAATCATCAGGAAGGAGATGTGGTCTCTGTCTTTGAATCTCTGTGGGAGTATAGAAAGCTAACGTCCCTAACTGCCAGCAAGCAGATGCGCTGGCCTAATCACATGGACACTGACCAACCCTTTGTAATTTTCCACTTGAGTCCTCACTTGCTCTGCTCTTTGCATCTTCATTCTTCCCTTAGAATGCCCAGTCACCTCTATGCAATTAAAATATAATAAAGCTCCACTCTTTCTCCTACTGTCAGGAGTTACTGATTAAAATCTGTTTCCATGGGTTCAACTAATGTCTGGATTTGTTTATCTTCGACAGTTATCACAGGTTTATTGTGTAATGAATAAAGGTTTTGATGGTCAGGAGAATAGAGAAGGTAGAAGACAGCATTCACACAGTGAGAGAACTAGAGAATCGATTTGAAAGAGGAGTTGGGAAACACATCATATTGGAAATATTTCTGTAGCTTTTGCCTATGTGGCTTTGTGATATTTGTGCTCTAAGAAGCACAGAATATACACAGAGAAATAATGGGCCGAGAATGTGCTAGAATGACTGCAGACTACATGAATTCCTGATTTCAGAGTGATGTCAATGATAACTGACCTTTATGGATTGCTTACTCTATATATCCCAGGCACTGTGCTAAAACAGGACATGCATTATCTCATTTAATCCTCCTAAGAACCCCCCGTGGAGGTATAACTTTCCCAAAGTCATAGAGTTAGTGAGAAACTAAGCCAGTACTCAAACCAATCCTTGACCTCAAAGCCCATATACTTAATCACCAAGCCTTGCGGGCGCCACTATATCACTGAAGAAAGAAAAGAAAAAAAAAAAAGTACACAGATAACAATAGTTCAAAGATAGTGTATGGTACATAGCATAAATATAAGCAGAAAAGATAGCACTTGCATAGGGAATTTTTTAATAATCATGAAATTATTGAAGGAGCACTAATTAGCACATTTTATTACCCTTTTCATGAGTCCAGAAAACCTCACACTTTTTCTGGAGATTCTGAGCTTTCATTTTAGAAATGCACTTAATTATCCCTGTGTCCTATCAGTTGTTGACTGATATTTTATATACTTAATTTCCCCTCTTTTCTTTTTCTTTGTGTTTGCTTCTCTTGAATTGTTTGCATAGACTTGAATAAATCTTCACACAGACTTTGAGCTGAGCCCACTGTTCAAGATAGTAAAAGAGGTAGATAACAAAGTAACCTTGAGTCGGGATGTCATAGTGATGCAGACAGCCTCAGATGTGGCTTTGGTTGGCTAGATTCATCACTCTGAGTGAGCCCTGAGCACTGGGAATCATTATCTTTATTCTCTCTTGACATTAACTGAAGAAGAATCTAAGTCAGACACTGCTTCTTAATCACTCAGTGTCAAGAAATGTTACAATCACTAAACGTTTCTTTTATTACTAGTCTTCCTATAAAAAAAAAAAAAAAGAAGAAGAAAGAATAGAAAAGAAAGCTCAGGGAGACTCCGTCTATTATCCACATCTGGCACGTTGAAATGAGTGATTTTTCAAAGCCACTTTTCAAGTCCCTTGGCCTCCTGAGCTGGACAAAAGTATGCCAGGCACCATTTCCTTTTTTTTTTTTTTTAATGTTTTATTTATTTTTGAGAGAGAGAGAGAGAGAGAGAGAGAGTGAGCGAGCATAAGGAGGGGAGGGACAGAGAGAGAGGGAGTTAAGAATCCAAAGACAGGTTCCAGGCTCTGAGCTAGCTATCAACACAGAGCCTGACACAGGGCTTGAACCCACAAACTATGAGATCATGATCTGAGCCAAAGTCAGACACTTAACTGACTGAGCCACCCATGCGCCCTTCCAGGCTCCATTTCCATAGAGATCTGGTGGCTTCGTCCATGCAGCCAAACCACTAACTGGTCCATCCTGCTTCAGAAATCATAAAAAAAAAAAAAGGTTCAAATTAGCATCTACTAATAACAGCATGAGCAAACAAAAGATTCTGGAATATGACCTAGATTCTGCACTTGGGTGCTATACCTTTGTAATGGTACTTTAAGGCCCCAGTGATAGAGTGAGATGACAGGGTATTGTGAAAGTAAGGATGAAGAGACTATCTTCTATAAATTTGTTTCTGCAGTATATAAATTCATTTGTGCAGTGGATATATATAACTGGAAAGGGTCTTAGGAAATTCTCTAGTCAGTAAGGAGGGGTGAGGAAAAGCTAGATATTTCAATCAGACGGAATCCAGCTGAAAGACATTGGGGAGAGTATTTAACTCTTCTGAGCCTTAGTTTCCAATGTATAAAATGGCAATAAGTGTTCTTACAATATGATTGTGTTAAATTAGGTAATATTCAGCAAAATACCTGGCATCTGGTAATGCTCAAAAACTTGTAGGTCACTGATTTAATATTATCTTTATCCTCATCCTCATCACTACCACCAAACTAAATCCAGCCATCCAAGTCTGGTCTGTGACTTGTTTTTGTAAATAAAACTTTATTGGAACATAGTCACAAGCAACTGATAACATATTCCATTGTGGCTGTTTTTGCCCTAGGATAGCGGAGATGAGTACTTGTAATAGAATCTTTTACAGGAAAAATCTGGTGTCCCTGATCAGGGATGCAGAAGTGCTTGGAATATGATGGAAGTTACCAAAAGCAAACTCTGGTTTCAACTCCATCCATGTCAGGTTTTACAGTTTTGCATATGATTGTATTATAAGAAAAAAGAATGAGGAAAAAAGAAAACAGGACTGAAGTTGAGCAAACTAGGCTGCTGACAGTTTCTTTTTAATTTTTTTTCTGAAGGGGAAGGACTAGCTCCTTTGAGTTGATAGATTGGGGCAGGAAGAAAGGGGAGAAGGATCTATCAGATAGGTAGCACTATTGTGGTAGAGAGACATATTAACATGAAATGATATGGGTGTCTGTGGAACTGTAAGTAGTTCTCAACTGACCAAGCATGGAGGAGAATGTTGTTGGAAGCACAGAGTTGGAAGACAAAATTAGGCAGCTGAATGGCAGCCAAGTCTTGCTTGCTACTGGATATTATCTTAAGGAGACCCCTGGACTTTTAGGAGATGGGGAATTGCAACGGGTGGAAAACAAAAGTGACGTCACTTATTCTTCTGGTTTCGTTTACTTGATGTAGGTAATGCAAAAATAATCAGCAGATAATGAAATGGAAGCTAGGAGAAGAGCTGGGAAGTGACATTGGTGGTACAGATGACATGTTAAGTAGTCAAATGTTGTCAGGACTAGAAAACTTCAGGAAATTCAGGCTGGCTAGAAAGTCAACAGACATTGTTTTTTTCTGGATTTTGAATTCATTTGTTTGTAATTGGTGCAAATCTAAATCAAGACAGCTATCATCTCCTGTGAAGAATGTATTAATGAAGGACTAGGAAAGGGAGAATCTGCGTAGGATTGCATGAATGCCAGGCTCATGGTGGTAGCGGTAATAACTATTAGTCTGTATTTGTTGAATGCTAAACATTGAGCCAGGAATTTCATAGGCACTAGTTCCTACAATACTGTAACCATTTCTATTGTACAAATAAAAGTACCGATGCTTAGGGAAGTGGGGTAATGTGCCCAAAGTTACATGGGCAGTAAGTGGCATAGCTTAGGTTTAGACACAAATCTCCTCTCTCTTCCATAAAATGCATGATTCATAAGTGCAGAATACTTTATCTTGTTCTGTTTTTAAACATTTTTACTGTTTATTTTTGAGAGAGAGAAAGACAGTGTGAGCGGGGGAAGGGCAGAGAGAGAGGGAGACACAGAATCTTAAGCAGGCTCCAGGCTCTGAGCTGTTAGCACCCAGCCTGATGTGGGGCCCAAACCCATGAAATGCGAGATCATGACCTAAGCTGAAGTCAAATCTCCACTGGGCCTAACTGCCTAACCGACCTGGCCTCCAGGTGCCCCTATCTTCTTCTGTTTTTAAAATGATGGCCATACAGTAAACATTCAATAAATATTTAATAAATGGTGACTGAAAATTCTTATGAATAATTTGGGATTTCATGCCAATAACCTTCCATGATATAGTGCCTCCTCACTATTATAAAATTTTGACAGTGCTCATTAATTGATCAAAAAAGATCCAGATTTTTCCGTGCCTAAAATTATGTCAGAGATGATTCAGTTTATCTGAAAAATATTTAAGTCCCTTCCTTCTTATTAGCTTAATATATTCATAAACTACATTTTATACATGATCAACAAGTTCAACATGCATCATCTGATTTAATCTTTGTGACAACCTTATAAAGTATTTTTTTCTATTTTATAGATGAAACTCTGTGTCTGAGAGCAGTTACCTACCCAGAGTTACACAGCTAAAAATCCAGGTCTCTATGTCCTTTCCACTCTGTCAGTGGGCTGTCCACTCTAGAGACTTAGGGGCTCCTATGTGGTTCAGTCATTTAAGCTTGACGCTTGTTTTTGGCTCAGGTTATAATCTCGCAGTTCATGAGTTCGAGCCTCACATTGGGCTCTGCAGTGGCAGTGCAGAGCCTGCTTGGGATTCTCTGTCTCTTTCAAAAATAAATAAATAAACATTTAAAAAAATTACTTAAAAAAGAACTACCTCTGTAGAGGACAAAGCCATAGAGCTGTGAGGGATGCAAATTTTTTTCACTTTTTATTGAAGTATATAGGTGTGTATATATATTTACACAAACCATAATTGTACAGCTCAATAAATTTCCATACACCCATGCAACCAGCATTCAGATCAAGAAGAGTCAGAATATTACTGTGATAAGATATCTCTTATACTCTATTCAAATCACTAACCTCTCCCTTGAGGGTAAAAATCCTATCTTTTAATAGGATAAATTCCCTTTGCTTATTTTGTATTTTATATAAATGGAGCCAGAAGTATGTATTCTTTTGTATCTGACTATTTTTTTCTCATTATTATGATTGGAAAGTTCATCACTATTGTGTGTAGTGTAGTTATTTGTTTATTTTCATGGCTTTTTCATTTTTTAGGATTTGAATGTATTGTCATTATTAAAAAAAATATCTTCCAACGTTGATGTCATTTGGGTAGTGTCTACTTTGAGATTTGAAAATTATTTGATTTCAGGGGCGCCTGGGTGGCTCAGCTGGTTAAGCCTCCGACTTTGGCTCAGGTCAGATCTCATGTATGTGGGTTCGAGTCCTGTGTCAGGCTCTGTGCTGACAGCTAGCTCAGAGCCTGGAGTCTGCTTCTGGTTCTGTGTCTCCTTCTCTCTCTGCCTCTCTCCCTCTCATGCTTTGTCTCTCTCTGTATCAAAAATAAATAAAACATTAAAAAATTTATTTAAAAATTATTTGATTTCAAATATTGCTGCTGTGAAGATTCTTAAACAGTGTTTTTTGGTAAATATGCATATGCATGTCTGTTGACTGTATAATTAGGAGCAGAATTTCTGGGTCAGATAAGGTTTTACCATAGAGATATATGCACTTTTTCTCTTGTTTGTATTTATTTATTTTTTTATATTCTTACTGATCAGTTTGGGCTTGATTATGTTCAGAAGAATTAGGAGTGGTGTAAGCATGTATATTTGGGGGAAGGCTGGATCTAATTAACTGTTAGATACTCGTAAGAGGTGGTCAGGATATCCAATTAACTAGTTGTATTCTGTTGGACCCCCGGAACAGTGGTATATCTGCCTCTCGAAGGCCACTTGATTCATTTTACTCTGGTTCTTGACACATGGGTCAGACTCATTTCTTGCACTTGATCTGTTGAAAGGCTTTTGCTCTAGAGAATTACAGGTCTTTTGAGGAATCGTACAACCAATGATCCAACTTCTTGATATTCGTCACTGTCTTCCTTGTATTTTAGTAAGACATAAAGGGAAAGGACCTCAACAAAACAGAAAAAGAGTCTGTTTGCCCTTCACCCATTATGGCACTTTCTCTTCTCCTCTATGTGTATGTTTCCTTTTTTTTTAATGGTTTTTATTTATTTTTGAGAGACAGAGACAGTGCGAGCAGGGGAGGGTCAGAGAGAGAGGGAGACACAGAATCTGAAGCAGGCTCCAGGCTCTGAGCTAGCTGTCAGCACAGAGCCCGACGTGGGGCTCAAACCCACGAACTGTAAGATCATGACCTGAGCCAAAGCCGGACGCTTAACCAACTGAGCCACCCAGGCACCCCTCTATGTGTATGTTTCCATAATGATTTGGAATTTCTGCCTTCTCAATTGCATCTTATGCCTATTAGAATATGTTTGCAAGAGTTGGTGTAATCTTAGCTCAAGGTTAATGTTAGGTCTACACAGATATGCATGTGGACTGGAAAATAGAGAATCCCCATCTATAGTTTGTACCCAAAAACCTAAATAAATTAGGAATTTTAAGGCACCTCATGGGTTATATATTGTAATAGTGTTGTATGGTGACGAATGGTAGCTACATTTGTGATGGGCGTCGCATAATGTGTAAACTTGTTGAATCACTATTCTGCACACCTGAACTACTGTAACTTTGTGTGTCAACTAAAAGCATTTTTCAAAATCAGCTAAGACTTATCCAGTCAAATATTATCTGTAATGACATCTTAAAAAGAGTTGAAAAATAAGTCACTTGTCTTGTTTGAGAATGGTAGGGCAGTGCTATCTTCTCTGTTACATAAACTTTTGAGACCATGGCTACTAAATGACAGAAGGAATGAGAAAATGAAAAAAAAAATTAGCCATCTGATTGTTATCAGTTGTTAAATGAGTCAGTGTCATTTAAAAACAAAAGAAAAGATTGTACCTGACTGGAAGAGTAATTATGAACATAACCAGATACCAGGCATGGTCTTGGATTAAATACCGATGTAGATAACAAGCTATAAAGAATATTTGGCATCAATAGGGAAAAATAGAATGTGATCTAGGTATCAAAGAGATTATAGTTTACTCAAATGGGAAATAAGTTTTGCAGAATGACATGTATTTCAGTTATATGCCTAGCACTATATATCATATGATCTCAAATTAGTTAAAAACATTGTATGCTAAATGGGTGATGGACATTAAGGAGAGCCCTTTTGGGGATGAGTACTGGGTATTACATGCACAAATGATGAACCACTAAATTCTACTCCAGAAACCATTATTACACTTCATGTTAACTAACTTGGATTTATATTGAAAAAAATTATATCTATATATAAGCTTACATAGAGAAAATCCAGAAAGATAGGAGCTGAGGATATGATCAGCAGTGATTTTAGGGTGGTGGAAATGTAGTTTTATTATTATTATGAATGGTTTTTACAATTTTGATTGTCTTTGTTTTCAACATTTCTGCAGTGTGCAAGTTATTATGTTAATGAAAAGGGTGATTTTAAGGATAAACAAATACAAAAGTAAATAGGTAAGGTATTTAGCGGCGCAAATTATCTGATAGCTGACTAATGCAAATAGCAAATCTAATAATAACAGTAGCAGCAAAAAGGTAACATAATTAGCATCTATCAAGTGTGCAAAACACTGATAATTCTTGTTTCAACATCATGTCAGTTGAGTTTTCTTAAAGCCTTATGAAGTAGGTATTGTCCTTATTTACATTTTATAAGTGAGGAAACCGAAGGTCACAGAGATCTACCTACTTGCTCAGGGACATAGCTAGCTAGTGATGGGAGGTGAGATTTAAGCCCCTTCTACCAGAATGCAAATAATCCTCACTTCATTACCATATATACATAGCCTCCTACCATTCTGTTACCAGCATCATCATTTCATTGGCAATCTCAATGACAGTTTCTCTGTTCTAGGAGCTAGAGAGATTATTCCACAAATTGCCAAATAGGGTCTGTT
>PJEM01009927.1:0-18390 GCA_004023845.1 Helogale parvula | reverse complement strand
TTTCCATACAACACCCAGTGCTCTTCCCCCTAAGTGCCCTCCACCATCACCACCACCTCTTTTCCCCCCACCCCCTTCCCCTTTAACTCTCAGTTCATTTTCAGCATTCAACAGTCTCTCAAGTTTTGTATCCCTCTCTCTTAAATAGAACAAACTGAGGGTTGCTGGAAGGGGGTGGAGGGTGAGAATGGGTGAAATGGGTGACTGGAATTAATGAGGGCACTTTTCAGCATGAGCACTGGGTGTCTGTCATAAGAAAGAGATGAATCTCTGGGTTCCACTCCTGAAGCCAAGGGTACACTGTATGTTTACCAACTTGAGTTAAAAAAAGCAAACAAAAAACCTGCTATATATAAATTCAGAAAGCTGGAGTAGAAATTCCTTAAGAAATGGTTGGCCCTCCATTCCAGGAGTTCATAATTCAGTGAGATAGTTATGAATGTAGAAAAACAATTTAGATATATTTATTTTTTGAAAAGTCAATTTTAGTGCCAAGAAAGAAAATGAAATAAATTTAAAACATTTTCCTATAGTATGTGAATACCCTAATAAATTAAGATAAAACACTTAACATCTTTTATATAGATGTTTATATAAATGCTGATAGATACTTATTAAAAATGGATGTGTAGATAGAAATTTATTAATGTTTCCAGTAGATAGGGAAAAGTATGAATAGAATCTTAATTAAATACCTTCATAAATATGCATTAAATATGCTTAAGAAGATTTCAGATATTCCCTTCTGGTTAAAAAGAACCATTCTGGGAAACAAGTTTGGCTGAATGACATATATTTCATGTATGTGCCTAACGTCATTTTAAAGTTCACTGAAATTTATATTGCAATTAAACTAAATTGAACAATATAAAAATACACAGAAAAATCAGATGTAAAAAGCCAAGGGAAAGGACAATTCATGTAAAAAAATCTTTTTGGCTTTAAAATAACACTAAAACATCAGGTTTTTCCAGGGAAGTAAGGAGACTTTACCAATGTGATTAAAATGTTTGATGTAAGCATGATTCAGACACAAAAAGGAAGAAAAGTATGTCAAGAATGTGGTGGAACACTCAAGGACTGGGGTGCCTTGGTTCTGCAAGTTATAGTTCTGGAATAGTTAGGCAAAGAATAGTTCTGGAAATCCAGGGACCTATTGTGAACCGTGGGGACTTGATGTCCAGGGACAATTATTGATTCCTTGGAGGCAGAGAGAAAAAAGAGGTAAAGACTCTCATTTAGGATGCAATTTATTAAGAGATATTACTACCTTAATCTCTTCCCACTGTTACCTTAAAGGAAACACTATTTCTAATAAAATGAAAACTACATTTCAAACATTTCCATTAGATTGATTGTTTTACTGTAAATTGACTGGTCATAGTAGTTTTCCATAAAGATAAAAACAATTCCAACAAAGAAAAACAGGTCATCGTCTCTGCAGAATTGTGTATATTCCACAAAGTAAAGGTATTGGAAACATTGGATGAGAGAGACTTTTTTGTAAAGGAGCCAAACTTTTGTCTTCCTATTGGATAGAAGTGTCTTCCCATTCCCTCCCTCCTAGATTGACTCAATTCACCAAAAAAGTTTTTGATACTTTCACAGTAAAATAGGAGGCATTTCAGAGTTATGGTTATCCTAAAGTAGATGTGTGCCCTATGAGTGAGAAGTAATAAATGGATGGTTAATCTGGTCATTTATTTTATGTAGATAGCACACTCCAGAAGCTAATATGCTCTGATTTTTCACCCATAGGGAAGAGGTACTAGAGTATCTCTACTATAATTGACTTCTACTTTCTAGGATCTTTTTTCGCTTTTTTAATTACAGGCATGGTCAGTCCATGCATTTTATGAACAAATGAACTGCTCTGGTTTTCATTACATCACAGACATTTTCTGTGCTAAAACATGAACAGTGATGAGAATTTAAGAGTGCAGATTAGGGAGATAGATTTTCTGGGTTCAGCACCTGCCTCCACACATTCACTTCTTGTCAGATTTTGGGTAAATCCCTTAATTTCTCTAAATATTCTTGTCTAAAATTGCAGTAACAATAGTATGTATCCTCATTAATAAAATTGAGATAATAATAGGGTTTATTAAGAATTAAGTAAATCTGGGGAGCCTGGGTGGCTCAGCAGTTAAGCATGTCATGATCTCATGGTTCTTGAGTTCAAGCCCTGTGTTGGGCTCTTTGCTGACAGATCAGGTCTGGAGCCTAGTTTGGATTCTGTGTCTCCCTCTCTTTGCCTCTCTCCCACTCACACACACTTTCTCTCTCTCTTAAAAATAATAAACATTAAAAAAAAAGAATTAAGTAAATTTGAAAGCATTTAGAGTAGTAAATACACATAGACATGTTTAAAATGTTATATATTATTTTCATGAACATCACACACATCTATACATATTATTCTAATGAGCAAATACACTATCATTGACTTTACCATTAAATATTCTTATTTGATAGGTCTGTTTGTAATTGGGTTGGTCTAACATGATTTATTAGTAATATTTACCTTGTTATATATCAGAATTAGCTAGAAGAAAATACACAGATTATAAAATATTTGTAATTTTTAGACCTTTTTCCAATTATGTGGAAGTCTGTGGGTTATTTTCAAGTATACAAAAACAGTGATAAAGGTAGTCGTCCAGATAATCTGACAAATGTTCCTCTTATCCAAAATAAATAAACAGTACCATGAGGATAAAATATTACCATGATAACAGTAAATAATCAAGGTAGTGTTTTCAGTAAATCACTTTAAGTTTGTAGAATGATATAAACTCCAATTACAGGAACTCAGAAGTTTCTTTTGTGGAAGGAAAAGAACATTTCTAAAATATGGTCCATAAAAAAGCATTGATTAAATATATGGTCCTGTGTGTCTGGATTAATTGAACCTACTTGGAACACGAATATATGAACATCTATTTTATAGGTACATCATTTTAGTGAATTATTATAAAAAGCTGATTTACTGAAAAAGGTATAGATTTAGTAATTGGTCTAGATTTTAAAGTTTTGTTAACTCGCCAGCTTTAAACTTGAGAAAAGTCTTGTATATTCTCTAAGAACATAACAAATATGGTAGATTTTTTTAAAAATGAAGCCTCAATAGAGTTTGTGCATTAAAATGCGCAAGCTCAGTCATGGAAAGACATATTTTGTCTGTAACTTATTTATACACAGAGGGCATCCAAAGTCGAAGACTAAGCATTTTTAATAAGTCTGATAAAAGTAGATATCAACTAATATCAGGTTCTCTTTAACTGGTTCTTATAATTGAATTATTAAAACTATTGCCTCCAACATTTGGATCCTTTAGAATTCATTGACCCAATCTGTATGTATTAAATTAAATGGATTGGCAAAGACATTTCTGAGTCCTGTTAACTATAGTAATTGGACAGTTATCTGTATGAACAACTACACTGACTTACAGCAAATATTCAAGTAGATCATGTGCTAGTATTTTAACTTGGAATGAAAGTATTAAGAGCCAGAGACCATAAGAGCATTATTTCACACATAGCGTATAAAGAGAAAGTACGATGCATAGGGGCACACGTACCC
Organism: Helogale parvula; assembly: GCA_004023845.1. Taxonomy (NCBI): domain Eukaryota; kingdom Metazoa; phylum Chordata; class Mammalia; order Carnivora; family Herpestidae; genus Helogale; species Helogale parvula. Next base: position 14,805 of record PJEM01009927.1, on the reverse strand, counting down.
CAGTGTTCATAGCAGCAATGTCAACAATAGCCAAAACATGGAAAGAGCCTAAATGTCCATCACCTGACGAGTGGATCAAGAAGATGTGGTATATATACACAATGGAGTACTACATGGCAATGAGAAAGAATGAAATCTGGTCATTTTTTTTTTAGGAAAGTGGATGGACCTCGAGGGTGTCATGCTAAGCGAAACAAGTCAGGCAGAGAAGGACAGAAACCATATGTTTGCACTCATAGGTCTAACAGGAGAACAGGAGAAACCTAATGGAGGACCAGGAGCAGGGGAAGAGGGAAAAAAGTTGGGGGGAGAGAGGGACGCAAAACCTGAGAGACTATTGAATACTGAAATCGAACCGAGGGTTGAAGGGGGAGGGAGGAAAAGAGGTGGTGGTGATGGAGGAGGGCACTTGTGGGGAAGAGCACTGGGTGTTATATGGAAACCAATTTGACAATAAACTATTTAAAGAAAAAAAAAGAAAGTATGAGAAAATATATTTAAAATGACAGCCACCACCAAAATGCAGTCACCATAGACAGCCATTATATTTGGGAGACATATAGGACAAGACCCTAAATAGAATCTGAGACATTCTGTGATGATTTTTTTCCATCACAAAAAGAGATTGTGCCTGTAGTTCTTAAACCGATATGGTGGGTCTTTTTCCCAATCCAAAAGATAGACTGCTTTCCTGCCTAATGGAGGAGAACATATATTGTATGGAAATGCGGAGAGACTCTTGGATGAGAAAATAGACTTCCTTCCTTTTTCTGCTTCATAGGCATTCATATATATGGGGGAAACGTGACTCTTATATACTGTAAAACTTTGAAAGAAAACAGTAAATATATGTAACTAAGGAACAGCAATTTCTACCCTGGGGGAAGTAAGACAAAGGGTAAGAACATTTCTACGTTTTCCTTGAACATTCTCTGATCAGCCCATGAAGAGTTTGGCTAATGCGTGTGCTAAATATACCTTCATTGGCCTTCCTCACTCACCCCATGTCTGGAGCCTCACATTGTTCATACTATTGAAAAATCCCTCCTTTGGGTAGAGAGCTAAGAGTGATGCTGTTATCATGTTATTGCTTGGTCTAAAGTAGTGCTTGTAAAAAGGTATTTTCTAATCTGGAGACTTTGGAAAACAGGGGAATTGATTTACTTTTAGACTATGATCGCAAAATGCCTATGTAACACAGAAAATGTGTTAATTTTCCCTTGAAAATACATGAAATCAATGTCTACACCTACTGCCATCGTTACATGAGGTACTTATTGAGGCAGGACCAGACTGAGGGGCTTAAACCAAGCTCATCCAAAGGCAAATTAAAGAAAGAGAATAGAATTAGTTGCCAAGAGACTTGTGGGACCTCTGTAGTGTCTTCTCTGTTCTGTTGAGCTGGAGTGAATCCAAAACCTATCACTTACCAAGTAGCTCATACATAAACTCGGAACTAAGACAGATGGGGGAAGAGGACCCTTAATCCTGTAAAGTAGGTGCTGAAAACAACTCATAGTGCTGCAATGCTTGACACTGAACTCTAAAGACTTCTCCAGTAACTTCTTTCTAATTAGCCAGTTTTTTGACTACACGTGGAAAAGAAGTCAGTGCTACCTAAGAAAAGTGTTTTGTTTTAATGAAACACAAACTTACTGTAAAGATTTAGTTATTTAAAGAAGAAACAAAAAGTTAAGGCGCCTAACTCAGAAATAAAAAAAAGAATAAGATAATTAGGTCACTTTTGAGGACATACGCTATAGTAATTAATAGACTGTTTTGTTGGGATATCAGTGTTGGCATGAATTAGCTATGATTGTTTTCTGTACTTATATTACTTCATTTAGGATTCATGGGTTTAGGAGATAGAAAATCCAACTAAGCTCACTTAGCTGAGATGTGAATCACGTACTTACACAGGGATGGGGAGGGTATTTTGTTTGGTAATCCCATTGAAATTGCAACAATCATTAATTGATTCAAAAGGACATCAAGGTATTGCTCCTGGAATAATGCTAATGGATAATGGAAAACAAGGGAACAAATATCCATTATACCAACCATCTACTTAATAGGTCCTTAAATTAACCATGCTTATAAGAGATATTAGGACTGCCATATATTTCATTTACTCCAGTTGTCTTGCAAGTATTGAATATATGTAAAACGCTTAAATATCCTATTGCCTGTGGGTTATCTTACCTATCAGATGCTTCATATTTGGAAAAACCCAACTCCACTTCTTTCTCTCATTCCATTTTTAATGAGACTTGGTTTCAGTCTCTGTTAGTACAGGTCTACCGTAGACCTTAACCTAGGATACGGCCCTTAGTTCTAACGAGTGGTCTCTTTGGTGTCTCAGGTAACTGGATGGCGTATTAACAAGGTCTCCTCATTCTTGCTGGTCCAGAATTGCAGTGTCTCCTAGCACTATTTTATGTTTTTATGTCTTTTCTTTCCTTAATTCCATTGCATTACTCCCTGGTAAGACCCTAGTCCTGTATATACATAACCCATTCCTTGGCCAAATGATTTTTTAGAAACCCCTCCCCAGAAACTTCAAGATTCTTTATACTCTATGCCACTTTTTCCTAAGTGCACTGCCGCCTAGTTTTCAGACATTCCAGAAGCCTGGAACTCCTTTCTGCCATGTTGGCCCATGGGGACCACTGCGCTCTAGTTCACTCTCCCTCCCTCTGCAACATCCCCTGGTCAGAAAGCTGGAACAAAAGAGGAATTTACCTTATGAATTTATTTTCTCTCAGGTATTGCTGTCATGTATGGCTGTTGTCCAATGCCTGGAAACCGTTATCTGAAACATTTTGACTAGTTTTAGGTATGTATAGCAACGGGACTGGCCCAGTACCGCTTACTACATTATGGCCAGAAGCAGAAATCCATGAAAATAGTATATTAAATACTATTTAATGGTAAGTTCTGAAATAGAAACGCACATTTTTATACAATATTAAAAACATTATTTTGGAAATCACATGTAGATGACATTACATGAAAAAGTAATCAGGGTGATGAGCACAGGATTTCAGATACTTGTTAGCACAGGGAGGGAAGGCAGGGTTTAGTCTTCGTGCGGTAGGAATTACATGTAGATGTAAGTTACTGCCAATAGTCTAACTTCTATGCTAGATAGTAGTTTCATAGGTGCTTACCCCATTACTGAAATGGACAGATGTGAATAAATAAAAAGGGCCATTGTGTTGATTAGTCATCAGTGATGAGATTATGTCATGAACATAGCAGTATAATTTTTCTAATTCTCTCCTTGTGAGGCCATATTTAAAAAATTGCCTATCAACTGGACCATTGGGATTGTTTTTGCTATTGTTAACATATTAGAAAATGAAACTAATGATTAGCTAATAGAATTCTTTGTGGAGTTTGTGAGGGATATATACTTTTCTGAGGGACACCGAGAAACTATTCATATTGTATGAGCTGAGCCTGCAAAACTTAACCTTACATGACTGAAAATATTTTTAGCTATGCTCAGTATTTTGACACTAAATTTTGGTTTATGACAGGGATACTATTTATAAAAGATCCAAATGAGAAACAAGCCATTTTCCCATAAACATTAAAGTGGATAAATGATATGTAATATGTTTATACAATGGAATACTTGAGGCAATTTAAAAATGAACTAAAGGAAAAATATGGATAAGCCCTACTAATATAATACAGATAAAGAAGTCAGATGCAAAGGACCACATACTATAGGGTTTCATTTACGATCAATTTATGGTATTGGAAGTCAAGGTAATAATTACTTTTAAGGAAGTTTGTGAGTATCAGAGTTGGTGGCAAAGAAGGTGATGGAAGCTTTTGGATCTTTCTGACATTTTGTTTTGATTTGGATGGTGGTTGAATGCATGGCTCATTTTGTGATTATTGAACAGTCTATACATTTAAATCTATTGCACTTTTATATGCACAACGTAATTTTATGAACTAGTTTGTTTTAATATTTAGTGTTCATAAATTAAGCGTGTTGTTTTCTTAAGTGGCGAGGTTCCTTTTCTTACATTGTTTCAAAACTGTGAGCTTTGGGATTCTGTCTCCTTTATGAAGCATGGACAACAATAATGTTATCTACCACTAGGCTCGTTGAACATGATCTGCTTACTGATTTTTTTTTAGCATGAAAAGTACCTTTTCATTTTTTAAATCAGTGATAATTCCATCATGGCATTCACATTTAGATTTCCTTTTGTGGTTTCAGGTACTCAGAAACAGACTACCTTCATTTTCTAAGAGCAGTATTAACAAGTGACAATAGGAACATTACCAATTACAAAAACAAATAAGTAAATAAAACCCTAAGCAATATAGAAAGATAGTTTCTATTTTCTTCCCATACCCTTAGTGTAGCTTATTTGAATATTGTGTGGCAAGAGGATTGTGCAGTTTCTACCCTCCAAATAACCACTCCTCAACACCACCTGTAGATGAGTGGCAGAAGCATTGATCTGTGACAAATATTAAAGGCACCGCTGGCTGAGGAAGAACTTTCCAAGGCCCCTGATACATTTGACCGACTGAAGGTAGGCTTTCTGGCTGTGAGCTGTTGTCCTATCGAGTCAACTTGTCTTGAGTAAAATAAATGAGCGCAAACTTTTCTCATGTTCCAGAGTGATTTATCATAGAACAAAAACTTCAATTTGACAAATCTTTAGCCATCACTCAAAGTGTCTGCTTGCTTTGTCGATGACATTCCATTATAGTCTGGTACAAAAATAATATGGCAGGAACTCTATTGAATCATGAGTTTATTTAATTACTTGCCCTCTAAAAGAAAAGAAAGCCCCTTGTTAGTATGTGGGTTAGTGTCTTATTGAATAAAATAAGAATATTCTTGAACAAATTTAATGCAAGTTGAATATACCCATATACACGAGCCTTAAAAATATGAAGTTAATTAACACTGCTACAGTATCTCCAACACCTGACATCCGGTATCACTCTGAACTTGATCAAGTAAAAGAAAAGTACAAATTTTATGGACTAAGGGGTTTAATATGTGAATTAAGACTCCTATAAATCTGGAAAGGTTTGGGATGTGAAGGTAGGGAAGACAACATCTAGAGGAAATTATGTTAATATCAAAGCAAAAACAAAAATCCATGAAACTATCATAGTCCTTCCTTGTTCCCAGTTACATGGGTTTTATTTCTAACTGTGTCCATTTTCCATTCTTTGTTTCCTTTTCCCTCGGTATATTATGTTGATCTGAACTTTTCAGAATTAAAACAATTAAATTAGTAGAAATCGAAGCACAGGAATATTTTTAAAAATGCTAGTAGTTTAGTCTCTTTGATAATGACAAGTATATTAACTTTCTATTGCTGCATAAAAAAAGCACGGCAAACATAGTATTTAAAACAGCATATACTTACCTTTTCAGACTTTCCAGGGTCAGCAGGCCAGCTTAGCCAGGTCCTCTGGAGGGTCTCACAAGGCCAAGGTCAGGGTCTTGGCAGGATTTCATTGTCATCTGAATGCTTAAAAAGAGAAGAATCTTTGTTTGAGCTCCTAAGGTTGTTGACAGATTTCATTCCCTTCGGCCTGTAGAATTAATAGCAGCTTGCTTCTTCAAAGCTAACCATGTGTGAAAGAGACCCGTTACTGCTTCTGGTCTTAACTTCCTGGAAGGCCCAGACCTTTTCTCTTAAGGGCTCGCTTGATTATGTTAGGCAAACCCAAGGTAATCTCTCTTTTCATTAAACTCAAACTTGACTAAGTAAGGAAACTGAATTGCATCTGACAATTCTCAACCTTGACTTCCAACATAATACAGTTGGGAGGGTGATATTCCATTGGTTTTGAAAAATTATATGGGTTAGAAGCAGATCACAGGGTTTGCTCATGCTTAAGAGGAGTGGATTACACAAAGGCAAGGATATTAGGAGGCAGAGGTTATGAAATCCACTCCCCTCAGAGTATTATATTAGTCAAGATTTTCCGGAAAAGCAGAACTAATAGAATAAATGGATCGGCTGGTTGAAATTGGCTCATGCAAGATTATGGAGGTTGACAAGTTCAAAATCAGCAGTATAGGGGGCTAGTGTTCTAGAGAGCCAGGAGAGCTGTTAGTGCAGATGAAGTCTGAAAACAGTCTGTGGAGAATTTCTTTTGCTTGGGAGGTTAGTCTCTTTGTTTTATTCAGGCCTTCAGCTGATTGGATAAGGCCCACCTATGTTATGGAGGGACATCTGCTTTACCCAGAGTTCACAAATTTAAGTGTTCATCTCATCCAAAAACACTCCCCAGGTTGACATGTAACATTAACAATTACAGAATTGTCTACCACTGTAAAAACTCCCATGAGACAAGTACTTTTTAAATCCTTCTTAACAAATGAGGAACTCAGGCACAGATCCATAATTTGATCAAGGTCACCCTATAAGTAAAAAATGGTACCAGGGTTTGGATCCAGGTATTCTGACATTAGAGTCTTTGTTACCTATTATCTCTTTTGTTAGAAATACAATACCCACCTGGGGTGACCCTTCCTGCTTGTTTGAAACTGATATACCCTCAGTCAGTAACAAAGGAAAAGTGAAAAAAAAGTCATAGACACAACAGAGAAATTTAGAATAATAGTTAAATATAGACTTCTGACCCAAATTTCTGCTGGTTTTTCTGAGGAAATGTGAAGGGTGCTGAAATGTATTAAGGATCTTCTCCCCACCAGGCATTGTGAAGACATTTTATGTATATATGTTTTCATCCACCTTTTAATCCTCTTGAACACCTAGTAGGAGAGCAATTATTATTCTTAATTTACTTGTGGGGAAAAACGCCAAAACGTAGCTTGTGAAAAATCCTACAGTTGGAAAGTGACCAAGCCACAACTCAGAGACAGATTGGCCTGTCCCCAAGGACTTAGAGCCATTTATGACAGTTCCTTGATCAACAGTTCATTTATACATATTCTAGCCTATTACAGGCAATAACTTTTCAGTAAATAAGCACAATGCAGATAAATACATTGAATTATGGTATAGTTAATTTTTCTGAGGCATATTAATCCGAAGTATTTTCTATCTACTCTACAATGTTGGTCATTCATGTTATGTCTATTTACAAATAATATGAGTTTACTTTTGTTGTTAAAACACACACACAAACTAAGTAACTGTCTTGAGACACAAAAAAAAGAGATCCACAGAGCAAGAGAACTTATAGTGGAAATAATCATATAAACATTTAGTTGGCATCTAATTTATCAGCCAAAACCAATTTTAATGTGTGCTTTTATTTATTAAGTTATAGTTGGTATAGCAGTTTATTTTGTGAACAAGTCAGGTGAAATACTTTCTGGAATCCCTTCAGTCTCTATACCCTGTCAGATTCCCACAGGCAGGCTCCATGTGTCAAAGAGAACCAGTTTGCAGGGCTTCACATAATGCATTGATGCCTTCCAAAGGGTGACCTGGGAGCTTGTCTCTGTAGGTAAGTCTCCAACACAGAGGAGCATCGAAATATTCACTCTTGTTTTGAAAATGCTGCTACAGATTGGAATACTATCTTTATTTCCTTTATAAAGAATTGCGATGCATTTCATTCAGTGCTTTTGAGAAAAAAACATGAAGTTGAGTGTATATGGATGGCACTTTGACCATCAAGTTAATATTCAGCATTTGTCAATTTCCCTTTGTGACTACAGCATGCAGGTTTCGTTGCCCAATGCATCTCTTCCAAACTCTCTTTTCTTGGCCACCTCCAGTATAGAAACTAAAAACCCTCCCAGCCTACCTTAGAGGCCAGTTTTGGCCAAAAAACATAAGTGGATGTCTTGCGGCACTGAAAAAATGGGCTTCGAGAAAAGGTTAGCTTTTCTGATGAAAGGGACCCTCATTGCTTGTACTACCCCCCTGGCCCCTTCCTCTCTGTTTTTCCTGAATTGAATGTAAGTGTGAATCTTGGATCTATAACAGCTATCCTAAGGCTAAGAGAATGAAAAATCAGCATTCTGAGCATAGTGTGATGGAAAAAAAAAGAACTTTGGTCTTTGTACGTGTCCTTGGGTCACAGAACCAAGGACAGAAGCTGCTTTTATCCAGGCCGATTATTACTTGAGGAAAAACTGTCAGTGTTTGCTTAAGTCACCTCCAGATAGATCTCTATTACTCATTATGTTTAAGTAGCAATGCTTTATATATATTGCTTTATATGTGTGTATATATATCTAATATGTATAATTCTTTAACAATGATAATATAACACTAATAAATATAAATTGTGCATATTGTACTTGGTTACTGTATGACAGACAAGGTCAAATACTTGAGGCTTACCAGCATATTTAATCCTCTTGATCCTGCAGAACAGTTATTAGTGTAATCACAATGCCCATTTTGTCGCTGGGGAAATAGAAGTTAGCACTGGGCAGTAAAATAGGCTTACCGGAAGCACAGGTGTCAGGATATGAGACAAAGATCTGAAAAGAGGGCTTTTCCTCAAATTATGAGAGGTTCACTGATTTTCCCAGCATACATAGTGCCATGGTGTCAATATGATGGATCATTCAGGAACACAGGCTGCAAAGTCAGATAGATCTTGGTGTAAATTGAAGCTCTGTCACTTACTAGATGTCAGATCTTGGGTAATAGAGTAAAAATCTCTAAGTCTCAGTTTATACATAGGCTGAGTCCGCATCTTCTTTAGGATAGAGAAATATAAAAAGATCCGGGAGCATTCACCAAATCGTTTATGTGCCAAAGTAGCTCATCATCATTATCCTCATTCTCATCATCATCATGGCTAACCTCTAGTTGAGCAATAACTATGAGTCAGGTGCGGAGCTACACGTTTTATATGTAAAATGTCGTTTGATCGTCATAGCGCCCCAAAGAGTTATGCACTATTATTTTCCCCTCTTGCAAATGTGGAAAATTGCAATCACACAGCTATTAAGCAATATAGCCAGGGTTCAGATCCAAGTGTATCTGATTCCAGAATTTGTGTTTTTAATCACTATGACTTTCTGTCACCAGGAGGCACTAGAAACGTAATAACCAGATCAAATTTCTATTCTCTGAGGACAGTCTACAGAGGGAGACCAATAGGGAACAGTATTTTCAGCATATGATGGAAAAATGCAGGATTCAAGGTAGTGACATTTTGATGTCTAATTTGTGCCCCGATCTCGCATTTTTTTAAGAGGATGTTGTGAAGTTGCATTGTGTGTGAGAGAAAGAGCAAGAGAGAGCACATTTGTGCCATCTTTCCTCAGTTGTTGCTTCTCCTAGTATGCTGTTGTGTCACTTTCCTAGATCACATTTGTCATAGATGATTGGGTGCTACTTTTTGGAAAAAAGTGTGGCAGGCTGGCTGGTGGGGAGGGCAGAGGAGTGAGGTCTTCATCTTGAATTTGAGTTCTAGAGTCACACTTGTTTTGTCCTTGAAGAAAACAAAGAAAGAATTGGAGCCATTAATATTAAAGGTTTACTAGGGACATATGCTACCCTTTTCCAGAAACTCCGGAATGAGTATTGTTTAAGTGATTTAAATTCCCTAAAAGATCATTCTACTTTTTATTTCAAGACTAATGAGCCGAGTATGACTAGTAGGGCAAGGGGATCAAGGGGAAAAACACATTGGAAGTCTTCTTGGGTGTCAATCTCAACCCCTTTAGCCGAAAAGTGACAGTTGCCTTCTGTATCTTACCATGCCGTTGTAACTCAGATCACGATGTTTTCATACATTTCAACTGTTCAGTTGAGTCATAGAATAACAGGTCCTTCTCGCAAAATTTAACAATTACTTTAAAAATCACTTGGCAATTTGGAACATTTTAGATAAATAAAAGCGAACCTTATGCCCAGGCAAAATATTAATAGGAGACTGTGGAACAATCAGTCTTTGCACAGCAATTTGGGAACATATGGTGATACGCTCAGACAAAAGGCCACGTTCAAGGTTGAAACAGCCCTTGTGCAATGGGGCTGGGCAATAACTTATGGCATTGATTACATAAAATGCAACTCCAGGCTTCTTTCCTGGCACACCATTTTGTACATCCAAACTTACTAGGCAATAAGGAAAGCCAGATATATGCTTAAGATTTACAAAGCAAATCATCTATTTCTTGGTCATTTATTTACTTTTTTGTCAATTCCTTGGTAATGATGTTATCAGGTAAGAGCTGATTCCCTAGGTATGAGGGCTGGAAACAATCCACCCAATCCACTCCTTCGTAAAGGGAAAAGAGTATCAGCTGAGATCATCATATTCTTCTAGTGTTGAGAAAGATATTTGGTTTTGTGTGGTCCTTTTAAAATAATTGTTAAAGAAAAAAATTGTAATGGAAACGTACCCTTTATAAACATTGTCCTACAATTTAGTCATAAACAATACTTAAGTCTACCGCCAGAGCTGTAACTGAGCAATCACCCCTGCATCAATGACTGTCAAGATTAATGGTAACGTGTAAACCTTAACCACAAGAAGAGCTTAATTAGCTGGAAGTATTTTTTTTATGATAGTGTCATGGGTTATGGGAAACATTGCAAAATCCACTAGTTTTCTCTCAGCTTCAATAGATGGACTATACTAAAAACAACTTCATTGTTCTTGAGTGTCTTCTCACTCACATTCACGATTTATCTTTGTTCACTGATTTATTCATAAATCCAACAAATAGTTACCAAGCAGCAGTGTGTTGTAAGCATTATAATAGAGACAGAGTCTGAAAGAGTGAATGAGTTAGGTCAGGTTGCTGCCCTCATACAGCTTCTAGTTCTAGTGGGTAACTTAGTATACAGTATAGTAAGGGCTATGTTAAGGAGACCATAGGATGCCAAAGAGCCTTTAGGAGGGAATCAAATCCAAATTTGGATGGTCAGGGAAGACTTTCTGAGAGAGAACTCATATGTAACCAGAATTAGTTATGGAGAGCAAAAGCATAAAAGAATGTTTTTGACAGAATAAAGCGGCTCTCAAGAGGTGAAAGCAAGAGAGAGTGCGAGCATTTGTGATTTCCAAGTCTTGAAAATGCATTTAATGTGGATCCGTTGTTGAATTCCAGGTGGCTATGAGAATTAAGAAAAGTGGAGAGGACTCTAAAGCCTAAGCATGTAGAGGCTTGAAACCATGTAAAGAAGTTAGACATTATCTCCAGATGAGATTAAAATCCCTTTCAAGGACTTTGAATAGAAAAGTGACATGAATAAGTTTGTTTATCATTCCTACAGTGGGTACACGAGGTTGAGGATTTGGATGAAATACATACATCACAGAGTATACCCAGGGATGTTCATTCCTGAATTTAAAAATTGATTTCCTATTTTTTATGGCTTGCTTCTCTCACCTTTGTTTATCTTAATCTAAAACTAGACTGCCATATTAATTTAAGGAAGATAAAATTTATTCTCTCTCATTTTAGAATGAAAACAGTAGGCAAGTTAGAAAGGTTTCACCATAATCATGATAAATAATGGTTTAATGATTATAACTTCAAAAATGGAATAGACAGTCTTGAGAAGTAAGTGCTCATTCCTGGAAATACATTTAAATGCAGAGGTAAAAAGACTGCTGACAAAAGGATGTTGAAGAATAGATTTCTGTGTTGTCAGAGGTGGGGCTAAATGACCCCTGGAGTTTCTTCAGGTTCTTAGCTTATGGTGAGGTCTGTTTGCTTGAATTATTTCACCAGCATTCTAACATAATTTTGATAGCTGCAGTGTCTTACTGTTGAATCCGTCCTATTCTTTGTTTCTACGCATAAAGGGAAAGGTTTTTTCAGATGTTAAGATTCTCTGTATTCCTTACTGTGGGACACCAATGGGAGAAGTTAGGAAATGAGTTGTTTGTGTGCTGGCCTGAATTTTTACAGACGATGATACCTGACACAGGATTATTTTCTTGGCTGCAGGTAGTTAAGTCTTTTGAAATTGTGGCTCCGTTTTGAAAATATCTTGGAGAAGTAAAATGAGCAATATTACTCAAAGACGTAATCTAAGATATAACACTTCCAGAGGTCTTATTATACACTTTTGGGTACATTAGTACTTAGCCCAATTAACTACATTTACAACCAAAACACTCTCTCCTATTCTTTTATCTCACTCCTTGAAATGTATTCACATACGAATAAATGAACAAATGTGTTGGAGACTTTTGGTTGATATAACAGATAGTTTTGGAAGATTTTCCATGGGCTTAAAAGGAAGATAGAGGGAACAGGAGCTTAGCAGACTTTTGTCAGTGGTATTTAGGACTTTAGTCCTATTCTAATTCTGTGCCTTTTTACAGTAATATCAAATTCACTGTGCATGGTGGAGACATTACTTATTATAAATCACACTCCAGGGAAACTGAGTTGGGTAACTTCACCTCTGTCTATATCATGCTACATATTTTTTTTAAGTAAAAAGTCTTTATATCCCCAAGATGTATTTGACATAGCTTGATAAGACATACTTCCTTTTGTGCTAGAGAATAGTATCACAAGAGATTGTTACCAGTTTGATAAAGATTTTAGGACAATGAGGATCAAGTAAACAGTTACTCTCATGTACCTGAATCTAACGTTGAAATGTGGGAAAAATTAACTCACATATCATGCTCAGAGGACCAAGTAATTCTTCAGTGTGCAGGGAAAATGTTCTGTTATGATTGTTAGAAAAATGATGGGGGGGATACCCATATGAGGCAAATTATAATTAAAAATGTATAAATAGTTATTACAGAGACTATTGTCATCATGAGTTGGTATCCTGCACTATCCAACAGAGACAACTGGACTTTCCCATTATTCCTCTATACTCTCCACCCTATTTGTTGTTCTAGAAGAAGGAGGTGGAGTCCTCCCCAGTAAACAACAAACATTGTTTGTGATGGTGATTTTCTACTGTGAATGGTCCAGCTGAAATTATAGGAAGTATGGCAGATGGAGGTTTCTACTGGCTCTGCTTAAGAAGACACACTACTAAGCATCCTCTTAATTCCAATGAAGGGCAAAAAAATTACACTGACTTTTGAATAGAAATTTCTTGAACCTTACTTAACAAAATCCTGTTTTATTCAGGATAGCATATGTCCCTGTACATTCCATGAGACTTAAGGGAATTTGAATTAAGGATCAAAGATCTAAAAGTTGGCTTGTTTGATTTTAAAGCAGTGATATTTCTTGACAGTGATTGACTCAGTAATGGGAATACATGCCGAAGAGTTATAACAAGGAGAAGATCTGGGGGAATTCACGTTAAGGTCTTCCTTGGTTTTCTGAAATAGTATTTAGGAATGGGCTTCCCTTACATTGGTTTGGATAGGTTAGGTTATTGGTGGGTTACAATAACAAAGGTTCATACACTTCTCACATTAATTTCCATCACACATGGGAGAGTACTTTTCCTCTGTGCTGTCCTCTCTTTAGAACATGGGCTGGCAAAGCAGTCATGATTCAGAGCAGTACTCATCACCGTACCAGTAGCAAATTGCCTTTTTAAAAAAAATGTAATGTTTATTTATTACTTTTTAAATATCATTTATTGTCAAATTGGCTAACATACAGTATGTAGAATGTGCTCTTGGTTTTTAGGGCAGATTTCCATGGTTCATCGCTTAGATACAACACCCAGTGCTCATCCCATGGGCCCTCCTCAATGCCCATCACCCTAGGAAATAGCCTATAGATCCCACACCCAGAATTAACTTACATTATTTCTAATCATCTTCTACTAGCAGTGAGTCACAGGACCACATCCAACTTCAAGGGCGCAGGGGTGTGTGAATCTGTATGTTCCAGGAAAGAAACCAGAGATACTTACTGGCCAATACTAATGAATACCAGTTTTCCTCTGGCGTCATCTCTTGCCTTGCTACTGGATGGAGTAGGACAGAAGAGGACATTGCCAGAAAATTGATCCAGAGACTATAGATTAAGACAGCTCATCCTTAAAGCTCATCCTACCTCTGTTATTTCTATCTCTCTGAATTGATCAGTTTACACAGCGTTTAAGCTAGTTGTCTGTTGAGTTTTCTGTAACTTGTAGCCAAAGTGACCTAATGGATACATATTTACTATCAAGTACTTTTTTGAGTCAACATCATCTGCCCTGTGCCATTTAAAGAAAGGAGACAGAGTACTTTATTATTCAGGCTAAGTTCTCCCTTTGGGATCTTAGGTTCCATTGAGATTTACATTGGAAACTCTGGGTGGTAAAAAGTAAACGCATTCTAAGCTCTGCACACATGTAATGTGCCAGTCATTAATGCTTCTCTCAAGTATTTTTCCTTTATGTCATATATAAAATTCCTAGAATAAGCAAAGGACAACTTGGTACATCTCAATTCAGAAATTGCATAGAAAGACAGATGCCTGGCATTTATTTCTTGGCTTTGGACTTTGGCATGATTGGCAATTGGACATTGGGGATCTGACTATCTCATCAAATTCTGTTTTGAATGTCACAGAGAAGAAACAGTTTTAGCAGGAGCTCATGCCATATTATAAACTTGATCTAGGGTATATTTTTGATTTATTCTGAATTATGTCTTAAAACTGTAAAGGCCAACTAAAACTAACTTTCTTCCTCCCTCCCTCCCTTCCTTCCTTCCTTCCTTCCTTCCTTCCTTCCTTCCTTTCTTTCTTTCCTTTCTTTTCTTCCCTTCTTCCCTCCCACCCTTCCTTCCTTCTTTCCCTCCCTCTTTTCCTCCTTTACTTTCCATAGAAATCCAGTGCTGTAAGTTTTGGTGGGAGTAAGGACAAAGTGAGTCAGTAATTAGATCTGTACAGAGAATCAGTAGATCCCTTGCATTTCCTCCACTTTACTCCTTCAC
>PJEM01009926.1:39190-67045 GCA_004023845.1 Helogale parvula | reverse complement strand
CAATGATTAACCAGCTGGGGGAGTGCTAACCGCCACCTCCAACCTAGGCCAGCCCGCTGGAGGCATCCTCACCTCCCCTTCCTGCTGTAGAAGAGGAAGGGGAGGGAGCCTAAGCCTCACTGGAGGCTCGAGCCAGGCTCCCCATGGGTGGCCCTCCACCTCCCAGTACTCCCAGGTCCCACGTGGGATTTGGGGCAGGGGGCGGGCTCCCAGACTTGTAGTCCAGACCAGAGGACCCACACAGTGGTCCTCCACCTTCCCGGAACCCGAGAGCTTGCTTCTGACATAGCCCAGAAGCCCCTGTAGCCCAGAGCCAATGCTGTGGATGTAAGATGGCGCTTTCAGACCATGTCCTGCCAAACAGGAGCCCGTTCTACTCTCTGTGTGTACACGTCGGGTGTACAGGGTCGGGGAGAATCTGGAAGGCTTAGTGTTACTCCTCTAAGGACACCCTGGCTTGGACAGCACCCTGGGGCCAGTCTACTAAGTGGGAGAAAGGAAAACAAAACAAAAAAAACCTGCCTCCACCTCCTGCATTCAGGGCTGACTCCCGAGAGGACTCGTGGAACACCCCAGGACCAGGAGGGACCATCTACAACTGGCTTTTGTGTGAATCCCACCGATGCCAGGGCCCCTGCCCGGGTGGGAGCTGGCGGAACAGAAAGGATACAGCTTGACGGCTCCGGAGCGGGTGCCAATGGCCAGGATACGCAGAGACAGGCTGTAGCCGAGGGCGCTGGGCTGGTGCGGGAAGCCATGCTCCACTGTCTGCAATGAGAACCACGAAGGTGTGGAGCCTGCAGACATGTCCCCTCTGCCCCGCGACGGCTGGGGGACCAGGGCCGGACAGAGGAGCTGCAGCACGAAGCCACCTCCAGCACGAAGGAGAAATTCAGTCACGTTCAGGTTCCTACCCAGATATCCGAGTGCGGAGTCAGTCCCAGACCCATTTGTGACCCAGTCTAGACACGGGGGCCATCCCTGGGAGCGCATTCTCCTGATATCACACTAGCCACTTGACGCTCTCCAGGAAGTCTGATTTGGTTCCTCCACACCCACAGTGTGGGTGACTGACCCAGCCTTGCTGTGGGGGGACAGGGGCAAGGGAAGCTTTTGGGGGGGCTGGCACATTGGAGGCCCTGATGGCTCAGGAAGCCTGGTTGTACCACAGCTCTGGGCCACTGCCCGGGGCTAGACAGAACCCCCAACCACCAGTCCGGGCTCTGGGCTGTCCGAGGCTCCGCCAGGGCCCAACACATGCGCTCTCAAGAGTCCCTGTTGTGAGGTCTCCCCCACTATCTTTCCAGAAAAGAGGCCTCTGGAGTCCTGTTGCAGACACATGCTTTTGCTCATGTCTTATTACAGAAGGAACACACATTATCGAACGCCTGGGACACATGAAGCAGTTTGAAAGGGCAAACAAAAGTCACCCGTACTCCTGCATCCAGAAGTGGCACGTGCTAACGTGTTGTGTGTCTGTGAGCCTTTCTGGTGCTGCGACTGCACACGTGTGTGTCTCTACTTAACACAAAGACCTTGCTGGGGTCGTGCCGCACAGACACGTACGTACACGCCTAGCTTTGCCGCTGACTTGCTCACCTGCACGTTGCCGGCCCAAACCGTCAAAGGCACTAAAGCGACTTCGGCTAAGGACTATTTCCTACGAAAACGTGCCCTCACTCACAAGGCTTCTGCTGTCGAGCCCTGTCTTTGTTTCTGTGCCACCAATTGGTGGCACTGACCTTCCGTGGGTCCTACCCTTGCTTACGACCAGGAGGATTTCCACAGGCAGAGGTCCCAGGCCTGTGACTCCGGGTTTAAAAGGCATGGATGTAAACGCTACAGGTCTGGGTTGATACACCATCTTCAGGAAGGTTTTTGGTGGTTTCTCAATCAGCCCTCCCCACCCCTCCACTTCCCAACCCAGGGGGTGCCAAACCCGTAGAGCTAGATCAGAGCAGGGCAAAGGATGCCAGTCAGCTGCTTTAGTTTTGTTTGTTGTTGTGGTTGTTATTTTAAAGCAGTGGAGACTCTGCCCTGCAGAGAAGGAAGGGCTGTACCAGTCCGGCGGCTCTCCTCAGGCCCCGGGTCCTGCTCTTGGCTGTCCCATCAGGCCTCAAAGGAGCAGAGAGAGAGAAGTCCTGGCGACGGCGGGCACGACAGTTTAATAAACTTGTGCTGTGCGCTGGCTCGTTCAGTCCAGCCCGGTGGGTCCCAGGAGGCCCTGAGCTGAGGTTGGCCAGGAGCAAAAGCTCCACAGTCTCTATTCTGGGGACACACGGGGGAAGGGTCCCCCAGGTCTGGCTCTTTGCCAGAACCAGTGGCTATACCTGCAAGGGACAGCATGGAGAGAAGTGACCCCTCCGAGCGCCCCCCAGCCAGCCCAGGTCCCGGCTCAGCTATGTAAAAAATGCAGCGCCTGGAAAAGCCTTGGGGAGATAGCAGCGTGTCTGGAATGTAAACATTTCCCAGGAAAAGGGGGGCAGGGCACACAAGCTCCCCCAGAGCCCCCAGCCTCGGGCTGCTGGGGCCTCAGGAAGCCAGCAGCCAGGGCTTGAGAAAAGGTTCCTGGGACGGTAGCATTTTTCAATCATCCCCATCAGCAGGAGCCTGTGGCCAAGCCTCTGGAATTTGGAGGAGGGGGGTGGGAGGGAACGGCCTGCAGGAGGAGACCCATGTAGCCCAGTGGGACAGCTCTGAGCCACACAGAGAGAGGGAGCACTTGCAACGTGGCCGGTGCCACCAAGGAATGGAAGTTTTCATTTTAATTAAAAAATTTTTTCTTAATGTTTTCATGTATTTTTGAGAGACAGCAGGGGAGGGGCGAAGAGAGAGGGAGACACAGAATCCGAAGTCAGGCTCCAGGCTCTGAGCTGTCAGCACAGAGCCTGACGTGTGCCTCGAACCCACAGACATTGAGATCATGACCTGAGCCGAAGTCAGACACTTAACCGACTGAGCCACCCAGGCCCCCTTAATTAATGTAAATTTAAGAATGGGCACACAGTTCAGTCACTGGCAAACTTTCCAGGTGTGTTTCTGGGTTCCAAAGGAACAGGGGCTGGAGTCAGGCAGACCAAGCTGTGAACCTCCCTTTTCACCTGCACATCTCCCAAACTGTAAGTACAGAGCACGGAGTTCTGAAGAAAATTTTGTGTCTGACTTAAAATATGCTGTAAGTGTAAAATATACTTGGCATTTCAAAGATTTTGTGTTAAAAAAAAAACTACAACTAGAAAAACCCTCATTAATTTCTATTGACTATGTGTTGCATCAATATTTTGGATGTACTGGGTTAAACAAAATATATTATTGGGGAGACTGGGGGGCTCAGTTGGTTACGCGTCCGACTTCGGCTCAGGTCATGATCACATGGTTCATGAGTTCAAGCCCTGCGTCAGGCTCTGTGCTGACAGCTCAGAGCCTGGAGCCTGCTTCCGATTCTGTGTCTCTCTCTCAGCCCCTCCCCTATTCTCTCTCAAAAATAAACATTTTAAAAACATTTAAAAAATTAAAAAGAAAAACAAAATATATTATCAAAGTTAATCTCGCTTGCCTAAAAAATGTAATGCAGCTGCTCGGACATTTTAAATGACATTTGTGGCTCATGTTTTACTGCCATTGGGCCAGGTGCTGCCCAAGATGATTCTGCCTCAGGATGTGGGGAAGAAGGTCAAGCCGAAGAGAAAAGAGCGTGCAGCTTTCCTTCTCTGCCAGGCTCTCCGGCCACACGGTACCCGCGGTACCCGCGGTACCCGACCAACCCACCGGCAGGAAGTTCTCCCAGCATCCCACCGAGTTCCTCCTGCTGCAGGCGGGCCTCTTTTCCTTAATCTGGAGGGAGACCAAAGTTGGGCCCATCCTTCAGCCTCTCGTACTGACTCCTGGTTTCCTTCAGGGTCCCGGGAACCCCGCGCCACCGCTGCCTCTCATCTCCACCTTCTTTGCCATAGGCTGGTTTAGAAAGAACAGGGACTGGGCGACTGGGTGGTTCAGTCGGTTAAGCATCTTTTTTAAGGCTTATTTATTTTTGAGACAGAGAGAGAGAGAAAACACATGCATGAACACAAGCAGATGGGGGCAGAGAGAGAGGGAGAGAATCCCAAGCAAGCTCCACATTGTCAATGTACAGGCCAATGCGGGGCTTGAACTCACAAATTGTGAGATCATGACCTGAAACGAAATCAAGTGTCAGACGTTCAACTGACGGAGCCACCCAGGCGCCCAAGCACCCACCCAGCTCTCGATTTCAGCTCGGGTCATGATCTCATGGTTCGTGGGGTCCCGCCCCATGTCGGGCTCTGTGCTAACAGCACGGAGTCTGCTTGGGATCCTCTCTCCCTCTCTCTCTCTCCCCCCTTTCCCCGCTCTTTCTCACTCTTCTCTTTCAAAAAGATAAACTTAGAGAAAAAGAAAAGAAAGGCAGGCAACATCGTGGATGGAATTAAGGGTGTATTATGCCAAGCAAAACAAGTCAGAGAAAGACAAATGCCTATGACTTCACTCATATGTGGAATTTAAGATACAAAAGAGATGAACATAAAGGGACACAAAAATAACATAAAAACAGGGGAGGGGGACGCGCCGTAAGAGACTCTTAAATACAGAGAACAAATTGAGGGTTGCTGTCGGGGTGTTAGGTGAGGGGATGGGTGAAACGGGCGAAACGGGCGAAGGGCACTAAGGAGAGCACTGCTGGGATGGGCACTGAGCGTTATATGTGAGTGACAAATCACTGAATTCCACTCCTGAAATCATTATCGCACTGTATGTTAACTAGCTTGGATGTAAGTTAAAATACTAATACACATACACACACACACACACGCACACACGCACACGCACCAGAAAACGAACGAATAAACAAATGAACGGGGACTGAGTCAGGCTTTGAATCCCCTTCTTCTTTTTTCATTTTTATTAAGTTTTTAATTTTAACTCCAATATCGTTAACATACAGCGCTATATTAGTTTCAGGCGTCTGTGAATCACACTTATTTATTTATTTTCTATAGTTTATTGTCAAGCTGGTGTCCAGTGAACACCGGTGCCCCCCACAGGCGCCCTCCTCCACGACCGTCACCCCCTTCCCCGTTCCCTGAGTCCCCTTCCGCCACCTAAAATGCCTTGGGAACGTGGGTGAGCTCTTTGCCTCTCTGAGCCTCATTTCACATCTGAGAAACGAGAGGGTACCAACGACAGCACCGAGCAGGACCGCCCGCAGCTTGAACATGACCTTCAAGAAGACGGCGGCTGGACGGCTCAGCTCGCCCCCAGAGCGCACCGGCCTGGCCCCGTATGGCCGGCCCGGTTCTCCTTCAGCCCCTGTGTTCCGCAGGGTATCTTCTCCAAGGGGCCACGGCCCCCTCAAGAACAAAATTAGGGGAGGAAACACCATGGTGCCCGTACCTGGGCAGGCGCCAAGAGACCAGGTTAAAATGTAGTTAGTGTGGTGACAGGGGCCTGCCCAGGTTGGGGGAGGGGGGGCAGGAGAAGCAAACATGCAAATAAGGCCCACAAATCCCCAAATGAGGCTGCAAACCTGAGTGTGGGCAGAGGGAGGAGGTGCGGCCCCAGGCCAGATCCACGAGGCCTGGGGGTCTTTTTGGGAAAGGGGAAAGAAGGGATTTGGATTTGGGGAGAGGACAGAGGTCAGCTCAGGAGGAGCCAAAAACCCAGAGCAGCCTGGCCTCCCCATCCCCCAACTTCTAACAGCCTTTAAAGACACAGCAGCCCCCCACCGGAGTACAGGGCCCTCACCGGGTACAGGAAATGGACTCAGCCCCAGGGGTGCCCTGCTGTGGGACTTCCAAGGCACGTAGCAGCCCAGAATCATCCCCCCACCCAGGACAAGAGGTGGGATGGGGACTCAGCCTAGGACAGGAGAGACCTCTGGCTCAAATTCAAGCTAGGAGGTTGCCCAAAGCCTGACCGCCACTGGTGCCAGCCTCCCCTACCTCCTGAGCTCAGCATCCAGCCTACCTGGCCCTGCCCCCACCCTGCTACCTGGCTCAGGTGACCTCTGCCAAGGGAGGAAAGAACAATGAACTCTTTTGACAGCAGCTGGGAAAGGAGAGATTTGTAGGAGCCGCCAAACTGCAACACTAGCCTGGTGCGGGAAAGAAAGCCCCGTCTGTCTCCTGCTGGCTCCAGGACCCCATTTCAGGTTCTCGAAAGGGAGAGAGCAAAGGCTGTTGGTCAGAGACAGTGGGGGCCCTTCATCTTGTCCTCAGTGAGGGAGGACGCCGGCCAAGATCCAGGGCCGAGGATCTTGTTGGGGGGCTGGAAGGAGGGCTGTCTAGGGCCGGAGGGGTCACGCCCAGCCACTGGGCTGGGTGGCACTGCCCTGGACTGGGTGCAGTCAGCTCAGATTCCTGGCGGTGGCAGCAACCTGGCCCTCCCTGTGTGGCTGTCACCTGACACCAGGGGCCCAGCCACAAAAAAGCCAAGACAAAACAACCTGGTCCTGGACAGGGGCAGCCGGTCAGGAACATACTGTTTGTTCAGGGCCTGGGGGTGGGCGGTGGGGGCGGGCTGGGCAGGAAGGGCCCAGAGCCGTTATCAATGGCTGGTTTCACCAGGGGAGGGAGAGGCCTCAAGGGAGTTCCAAGGCAGGAGTTTTACTATGGCATGAGTTTCTGTCCCCTTGGTGTCACTTCCTCCCGGCTGACACGTCCAGCGGGCTCCACAGTCCCCTCACCTGGTCCTCGATGGCTCAGAAGACTAGTTCGTGGGGAAAGAAACTGCGGCTTGGGAGGTGAGGCCACCACCCTCTGGGGCCAGCTGGTAGGTAGATGGAACCAGGGATCTTGTTCCCAGCCAGCGCTACCATTCGTCATATACTCAGGCTGCGCAAGCCCTAGAGGCCTCAGTTTTCTCGGCTGCAGAATGGGAACACCACCAGCTGTGAGGCACCCATCATGAGGTGACAAGGGGAGGCACCAACTGTGTACCAGGCACCGTTCAAAGCCATTTAACTTGCATAGCGAGCCAACCTGGATGTAGAGACTATTACAACTCTTTATAGGTGAGGAAACAGGAGCCGAGAGGTTAAGTAACGTGTCTGTAGTGACTCAGCGAGAAAGTGGCACGGCTGGCACCTAGGCTCGGGCCATCTGGTTCCAGCGGCCCTGCCTCTAACCACTGAACCCCCTGGCTCCTCGGCTGTCTGGCTAAGGGTTCAGAGACTCTGTCTACAGGCACAGCTCCCTCCCAGGTTGCCGCCGGTCTGGTCTGGACGCTCCTTGCTTCATCAGCTGTACGCCCGCTTCGGAGGGCCCCCGCCTCCGCGTGAATGACACCTGCACCGGACAGGCCACCCGAGCGAGGCTCAGAACTCCAGGCCTGTGTATCCATCCCAAGTCTGTGAAGACCCAAGGCTTCTGAGGCTCCCCGAACTTAGTCTTAGGCCAGAGAAGGCCCACAGAGCTGTGCTGAATCTCTAGCCACCAGCCACGCACGGCATTGCAACTCAGAGGACCTTAACCCATTTAATCTCTCCACCAACTCTCCAGGGTAGCGTCTGTCATCTCCCCTGGAGAGATGAGTGGCTTGCCCAAGGTCAGCCAGCTGGTGAACCGTGGCACTCGGTTCTGGGGCTGGCACCACTAACCCCTGGGCCAAGCCGCCTCTCGGTAAATGGAGATCACCGCTGTTATTCTGTCCAAATTAAACACGTCCCTTTCCCTGAACCTGCTCCTCGCCTGTCTTGGGCTCCCCACCCCAGCGCTCGGCACCATTAACCGCCCGGGATGGCACCCCCACAGTCACGCTGGGCACCCGCCGCCCTTCCTTGCCCCGCTACTCCTACACCCCCATCTAGCACCAGGCCTCATGCCCTAAATAGTTCTCTAATCCAGCGGTCCTCAGCTTGGGGACACTGGGCAGTATCTGGAGACATTTCTGGTTGTACCTCCTGGGGAAGCAGGGCCAGGCATGCTGCTAACCCGTTCTCACCACACAGACAGCCCCAAATGTCAACAGCGAGAAGGTTGGGAAGCCCTGTTCTAGCCCAGCCCTGGGCCCCTCCCCATGCACGGCCCAGGCCTCATCCAATCACTGTAATACTCTTCTTTGAGACAAAAAAAAAGGTTACTGTAAATGAGATGCACACTCTCCTGCTCAAAACCCACCCCAGCTATGTACGGTGCGTCAGGTCCCAGATCCCAGGTTCCCGGCTCCCTCAAGCTGACCTCAGGGAAGCCTGGGGCGGGGGAGGGGCTGGCATGGGCGGGACTACCCAGGCTCCCACATATTCCAGGATTTGGCCTCATCCCCCATTCCCAACCCTTTAGGCTCCCCTACTCATTCAGGGTCTAGATGAGACTAAACCAGCCCCCCACCCAGCCCCTTCCTCCTTTCTAGTCCCAGGAAGTGGAATTTCAGACCATCAGCTCCCTTCCTCTTTCTAGACTATAAAAGTCCTGGAGGGCAAAGATGCTATCTGAGATCCCCACAGCCCCAGCCCTGGGCTGTGGAGGCAGTAGGTGCTCAATGCAGGCTTCTAGCAAGTGAATGGAAAAGAGAAAGGAATTCCAGGAGCCTCCCCTCCCCCTCTCCCCAGCCAGGCCTAGGGGACAGGGCAGCCAAGTGTGGAGGCCACCAGTGTGGGGCATGGTGGGGGGAGGGGAGGTGACTCCTCCTCCCCAGCCCCACCCAGACACACAGCTGGAACTTGGGGCAGGGGTTCCTCCCTCTGCTGAGCCTGTCTGTCCGGTTTCCACTAGAATTGGCCACCTTTCTGGGGTGTGAGATCTCTTGGTGTCATCGGGGACAACTGAGGCACGCGTAGGTCACCCAAGCCCCTTGGTGGGTGCTGAGGTTCTGAGACCCCCCCCACTCCTGGGTTACTTGCTTCAAACCAAGAGTGGCAGACCCCCAAGGACCCCGAGATCCCACGTTCCCAACACCTGCCTGCACCCTGTTTCCCGAGGCCCAAAAATCCTGCCCACAAGCTTCTTTCTGCCAGTGGGAGGAGGTGCTCGTTTAGAGAAGCCCTCATCCCACAGGGGAGTGGCCTCAGAGCAAAGCTCCATCGTGACACCTGCCACAGAAAATCAGAGGAAAATGGCAGGGCACGTGAAGACTGCCACCCACCTCAAGCCCCTGGGAACGCTCTCTCCCTAGGAGGCAGCCTCTGAAGATAGACAGCAGCTAATGTTCCTGGACCACAAATTATTTAACTCCGTATAATCCTCGCGATATGCCCATGATGGGGGTGACAGGCACAGGGTCAACCAAGTGCTAAGTGGCCAAGTTATTTGAAGCCCCATGCACCAGCATGTCCTGGAGGGGTCCCCGCGCCCCTGATGCGCAGAGCGTCAGGGCGCCCCGCTGCCCGTAGTCCACCTGCTGGGGCGGAGGGAAGCTCAGGCATGCAGGTCGCGGGCCCAGATCAAAGCAGACCCAAGAGAGGCTAATTACCCCGAAACAGGGGCAGATTGCTAGGTGGCTGCAGAGCTAATAAACCACGTCGTGCTCCTCCTGTTTACAGGGCAGCTCTGGCCTTCCAGGGCACCAGCCACCCTGGGGAGGCCCTGGGAGCTTCTGGGACCTCAGGAGCAGGTCCAGGGTTGTGGCAGTCAAATGCCAGCTGCGGCACATTGTCGCAGGTGCCTCTCCCCTGCTCACCCAGGCCCAGAGCTGCCACGGCAACTGTTGCACTCTGCCTACAGGGACAGGTGTATTTTCCTCTGGGGGCACAGACCATGGCCTGTGGTCACTGCCCAAGGGACCTGGCATCACGGGAACATGGGTACACCTTGCAGCATTCAGCTTCATCTTTCCTGTCCCTAAGCCTCCTCAACAGCACTGTGAGATAGGTCGTCTTATGCTCATTTTACAGGTGGGGAAAGTGAGGCTGGAAGCAGCTGAGTGGTTTGCAGAGGTCACATAGCCGAGGGGACTCGGGACAGGGAGTCCTGAAGCCCGGGCATCCCACTGCTCCTTTGCCAGGAAAGCCTGCCAACTAGACCCCATTTCCAGAGCTGGATTCCCAAGAGGCACTGCAGGCAGCACCAGGTTAAGTACCTTAATCCAGGCAAAGGCAACCTGAGCGGCCCGGCCCGTGGAGGGTGGACGACACGGTACATCTGCCCTGCTTCCCCTTACCTTGTTAAACTGGAAAAGGTCCCGCTTGAGCCTCTCCCTCGCAGAGTCATGTCCTGGCCTCAGGAACCGTCTCATGGTGCCTGGTGTGCAGCCTCCTAAAGAGAGAGGAAGGGCCACTGATCATCATCGAGGCAGATGAGCAGCCCTGGCCCCAGCGCCCCTCTGGCTCCCAGATGCCAGCGTGGCCAGGCCCGGCCGCTGTCCCCCCTGCGCGCCCCCGCTCCATCTGCCGAGTACAGCCGAGGGGCCTCAGGGACCTCTGTACCTGGAGGTCCGGGGTCAGGGCTGCCGAAGCTCTAATGCTTGCGGGCGCCTGTGGCCTTATAAAGCCAGCGGAGAGGATGGGGGAGGAAGCCATTTCGCCAGGCTTTATAGGAGCGGAGGCCCTGAGGTTAATTAGCTTAATTGTTAACCTGTTTTCTGAAAAACCATAAAAGCCCAGCTCAACAGAAAGGGAAACTTCCCAAGCCTCCTCACGAGAGCCAGTAGGGAGGCAGAAACACAAAGGCTGTCCACCTGGGCTCCCAGACCAGAGCCCAAACAGGCACAGGGCAGAGGCTTGGCAGCGATCCCTGGGGGCCACCCCCACCCTGGGACACCTCTCCCACCTCGACCGGCAGGAGCCTGAGCGGGCGACACGCGGGGCATGCAGTCTGGAGCCGCAGCTCTCATCCTGGGCGTCCTGGGCTTCCCGGCTGACCTCCCCACTCCCATCTCTGGCCATGCAGGTCCCAGCTCCCTGGGCTCTGATGGGGTGTGCCCGTGACTCCCTTTTCCCATGGGCCTAAGCAGAGCCTTGCCAGAAGAAATCTGCTCCCAATAAAGAAGGCAGCTCAAGGCCCCAAACCCATCCGCCCAAACCATCTGAATGGAGCACGCATTCCCAGTCCGGGGGGAACTATTTCTGGATCATCCTTGGGGGAAGGGAGAAGGATCATCTTCTCTTCAGTTTCCGGCTTCCAGTAGCACGGCCTCCCACTTACCACACGACACCAAGGCCTGTCCTCATGAACCCAGAGCTCAGGCCTGCCCGACTAAGCAGACCCGGCCCTGGAGGAGGGACAGATAAAAACCAGCCAGTGTAGCATGTGGAGTGCCCTGCCAGGGGGCACCAGGCCAGGGTGTGGGTTGGGGGGAGCACCTGGCCCAGACTGAGGGACGCCCTTCAGGGAAAGAAGGTATCTGAGACTCGAAGGAGGCCTTTTTAGTTTCTGGCTTCTCAGGAGATGACAAAAATTAACCACCAGGCCAGGACTTTGCACATGGTAGGACCCTGTGTGGTCCAAGACTGGGGGCTCCCTCCCAGGCATGTGCTTGGCAGAGGGGGGCAGTGGCAGTGGTCTTCTGGCAGAGCAACCAAGGGCTGCGTATGCTGGGAGGGGTCACCCCACTGGGCAGAGACACACATCCTGGGGCAATTCAACCACCACCCCGGCTGGGAACCGGTAAAGACTAGCCCTCGGAGGGCCATCACTTCCTGGGGGCAACGAAAAGACCGTCACTTGCAGGAGGGGGTCCGGTGGATGTGAGAGATTTGGGCCTTTTCACATTTTGGGGAGGCCAGGGCAGAACGGGGAGTCCCATTTCCCTACCGCCAGGAAACTGCCAGGTGCCCACAGGACCCGACGCCCTGCTGTAGGTCAGGGAAGAAACACAGGTAAGTCCCTGAGGCTCTGGGGCCTGGGCCTGAAAGCCCTGCTGGGCGTGCAGCAGTGACCTGGGCCTCCCGGACAAACAGCTGCGCCTCGGCCTCACATTCCAGCTGTGGGGGAGGGCGGCACAAGCTCATAAATCGGCAGCAGCTCCCCTCCCGGCTCCTGGGGGCGTCCACTCTCCCTGCCTGGGCCTAGGTCACTGGGTCAGAAGCCAGAGGAAGCTGGGAGCAGTGCCCTGGAGAAGAGGGGCCTCCAGGGCAGGCCCGGCTCTAGGGAGGGGCTGCTCTGGGCTCTGTCCTGAAGGATCCATGCCGGCCGTGAGGTCGGGACCAGAGGGCACAGGGCCATCAGTGGCAAGGGCCCACGCAGGCCAGGGGGACGAGGTGCAGGGAGGAGGGGGGCAGACAGGATGTGGAGACCGGTGGAGATGGTAGGCACGCCATCCACCCAAACGCCTTGCAGAACATCTGCTGCATACCAGGCACTATACCAGACTCCTACATGTTATTTTTACTACTTTTTAAACATTTCGCTCAAGTAATCCCCGCTCAGTGTAAAAAAAAAAAAAAAAAAAACCCCTAAAAAACCCAACCCAACACAATAACCTCCCTAAATCCTCCCTAAATCCCACTACTCGTAGGCCCAGTGGCGAGTCGGTACACGTCCTGACCCTTCTTTTCCTTCCCACTTCTGTACAAGGTGCACCTAAACCCTGTCCCGGACGTTGGTTCGCCCTCCACAAGCCTCCCTGGAAGTTGAGTGGAATGTCTCCCCTTGGAAGACAAGGACATGAAGACCACAGAGGGCGGGTAGCTTCAAGTTCAAGGTCGCTGGGGAGAAAAACCAGCAGAACTTGGATTTGCCCTCAGGTCTGGCAGGCTCCAAATCTAAGGACTCAGGGAGGCAGGGAAGGACAGGACAGAGGGTGCCTAAATACATCCCTGCAATTCAAAGGCACGGACACAGGCAAACACACCCCCCTCCCCCCACATGCCTTCAGCTCGGGGCCAACGAAGCAGTTTGGGGCTTGGGGCCCGGTCGCTGCTTGTGAGGTGCCAGCAAGGGGCCACCTACTCACAGGGGGCTGGGACCTCAGGGGCACGGGGTGACGGAGCCAGGACCAAGACCAGCAGCCGCGGCATCTGTTCCTCACTCCAGCCAACTCCTCAATGTCGCTCCCAACACAGAAATCACTGCCCAGATCAAGGCATAAAAAGTGCACCCACCCCTTCTTGAAAAGGAACAGGTCTGGGATGGGCTAGATTTACCTCCAGGCAAACCCGAGGCTCCACTCACCCCTGATAAGCGGGTTCTCCAGAGAGAAGCTTCAGGAACCCAGGCCTGGAGCTTCACGGTATGGAACAGACCCTACCTACTCAGCCCACTCCTGGGGCTGGGAAATGGGGGGAAAGCAGGGCTTAGTATCAACAGCCAGGGCTCACCACCACACCTCAGCCCCTCCACGCTGGGCAGCCTCCCAGGGTAGCTCCTCCAGGCCTGGCAAGCTCATCTGCAAGGGGGGATGCACCTGTCTCGGCTGGCAGGGAGCAGGCGTTGCCCTAGGGCTGGGGACACAGTGGTGACAAAGACAAACGTGATCCTTTATTTCACCAAGTTGACATCTTTGCAAGGGAGAGTGTGATGACTCACAAGTTCACAAATCAGTCAGCGGGACGGTTTCCGAGAGAGAGAGAGAGAGAGAGAGAGAGAGAGAGAGAGAGAGAGAGAGAGAGAGAGCGAGCGAGCGAGCGAGAGAGCGAGCGAGCTCAAGTGAGCAGGGCAGCAAGGAAGCGAAGGAAGGGGCCGAGACAGAGTGACCCGGGTGTGGTAGCTGTAAGGACTCCGTGAATGTTCCAGCGTCTGGGTCCATGGGTTTGCTGATCCTTCCGCCTTGGGATGCTTGTCCTCCAGATAACCCACCTGCTCCCTCCCTCCCTGCCCCCCACTTAAATGTCCCTTTTTGGACATTCTCTCTTCTACTTCCCAGCTTTGCTTTGCTCCTTAGCACTGGTCACAGTGGACCGGTGTCCCCACTAAGCCTGTTTGTTACCCAGCAGCCCTCCCCAAGGATGAGCCTTCTCATTCTCAGCAGGACCCCGGCCCTCTTTTTCACTGCGGCAGCCCTGCTAAATGAATGAACAGAGGTGGAAACGTCTCCACCCACACCTAAATGATAGGAAGTGGTCAGCCTTGGTGAGGTTCGGGGGTAGGGTGCGTCAGGGGAACGGAACAAGCTCGCATCTTCCAGGGGGACGAAGACAGCAGAGGGGGCTGAGCGCAGGCAACAGAAGAGGTGGGGTAGGCCAGGAAGGGGGGGGTGCTGGAGGGCCACTGAGGAAAGTCTCAGTCCTAGGTCACTGGGAGCACTGACAGTCCTGGGCAGGGCCTGCCTTGGGCTGCCCTCCCCTCCCCCACACGGTGCTCCCCGACCCCCACAGGCGTGGCCCTATATTGGCCGACCCATCTGCTCAGCCCCCACCCCAGGCTTCATCCACTATGGTCTCCATGTCTGCTGCTGTCTGAAAGAACCTCCTTGCCCAACCTCACGCAACACATCAAAAATCATCTAAAAAGCGTTTTCTTTCTGAACCCAGCTTGACCATTCTCCCCCTCCTCCCTGAGGGGCTTGACCACACGTTATGCTAAAATGGTCCCTAAAACCACCATGGACAAGGGCCCCCATCCGGCTCCTGGAATGTTGTCCCCATCCTTGTTACCAGGAAAATCAGAAGCAACCTAAGGGGCCAACAACAGGGAGCAGTGAAGTGGGGCCCACGCCACGAGGGAAGGCACACGGTCCGTAAGAGGGCAGAGGACGGCAGACGCAAAACTATGTGCACAAGGTACCGGAGAGCCAGGTAGACTCCGTTAAAAATATTTATGTAAGTAGAAGACACGCTGGCAGGGTTATGGGATTAGTGGAGATCTTTTTTCTTCTTTCAGTTTATCTACCTCCCAGGCAGGGGAGATAAGAGGATCACACGGGAGAAGGGGCGAAGGCCCAGAGAGCCAGCAGGTCTGAGGATGGCCGGCCCTAAGCTCACAGGAGGCACTCAGTGCCGTTGGCGGGATCACTTCTACGCTCTTGGGGGCTGGGTTCCTCTCCGGTCGTGTTAACCTCAACAGGGGAGAGGCCTGCCTCCTGGACACCAGATGGGTGCAGAGGCAGGGAAGAGAGAGGCGGGTAGGACCAGATGATGACCTTGGGCTTCAGGGTCCCAGGGGTGAAGGACGTTACTACTTTATAGGCCACGCCCACTGGGGGATGACAAGAAGAGGCCGAGGCAGAGTCACTGGAGATGTGTAAGATGCTCTGAGGGTCCCCTGGTCTTCCTGCACCAGGGACGCCACAAGGCCAGAGCATGACCCCGGAGGCGGGGCTTCGTAAGGAGAAACCCCCTGAACTCCTAAAGATGCCCAACCTCAGTCTCAGTTCCTGCCTGTCGCCCTCTGTCCTTGACGGGACTAACCTCCAAGCAGCACTCCCTGCTCTGCCCTCCGTCCCCTTGGGTACAGGCGCCCAGGGGCTGGGCCATGTGAACCTTGCTGCCTGACGGCTGACTGTGTGTGTGCTGGGGGGCGGGGTGCTGACTCTCACCCATTGGCCACACAGACCCGAGCCTCATCTGAGGAATCAGCCTGTGAGTTCCCTGCGGGCAGCTGACCTGGTGATTCCCTCCCCTTCTTGCTGCTCAAATCACCCAACACTGCCACCGGCCACGAAACATGCCAGAGGCCAGGACTGGTGTCCCCGCACCCTGACGCACACCCTGGAAAAGACAGGAGAGTGGTCCCCTTGGCAAATTCACACCCTGGCTTCCCTTTCCATCCTCGGGGGAGACCCCACCGTTGAGATGCATATGGACCCTGCATCTCAGGAGCTCAGTAAAGAGACCAGGAGAGGCAGAGAGGAAATAACTGAATGGGGCAGGCTTGTCTTGGCACCTCTCTCTAAGCAGATGTGACTGTGCTACAGGGAGGAGGAAAAAAGGGGGGTCCCAGCCCAGACTGCTCAGCCGACACCAGGTATCGTTTGCCCAGAGGCAGAGGCTTTGCCAAGCTACGCTCATCTGTCCTGAAGGCGTGAGATGGGACCTGAGAAGGTCCCTCAACAGCCTTGAGGGCTCTAGACACCGAGGCCTGAGGGAAGGAAGGCCCGGGTGGCCACACTCTGCACCTGGCCGAGTTCCCCATCTCCAGGAGCACATGCAGCACGTGCTGGAGTCCCAAGCTCTCCTCTCCTCTCCCGTTTGTTTGTGCTCCCCACAGCCCCCCTGCTACTGCAGAGGCTGCCCTCCCTTCCCCACGAGGGAGGGCGACATCCTGTGTGAGGCCTGCGTGTGGCTGGGTCCTTCCGTCTGCCGGGTGAGTACACCTCCTACCAAGGGGAGCGGTGGGGCTCTCACCGACTGGGGCAGCTGTCTGTGCCAACTCAGGTGCCCAAGGCCGCTTTGCAGGCGTCCGTGTTGCCCAGGGAAGCCCAATCTCCCAGAAGCACCGGACAGTGCCCTGGCCAGCAGCGTAGCAACCACACCTTGGCTGGAAGGGCTAGGTGGGAGGTGGGGCGACGAGAGAGAGGCCAGGAGCCAGAAGGTGGTCACTGCTGGTGTTTGGGAATACCAAGGATCGAGACCCAAACTGTGGCCAGATGCCACCTGAAGCACTCTACCTACATCATCTCATGGAATTCTGTTACTTACGATATAACCCATTCAGACAGAGATCCAGCCCAAGGAGCTAGTGAGAGTCCCAGCCCCCATCTGAACTCCAACCTGACTGCACACCCCTCTGTCTGCCGAGTTCAGGCCTCTCGCCCAGGGCAAAGGGACTGGTCAGCAGTAGCCTGGATGCGACAGCCTGAGTTAGTGGCCAGAGCTTGACCTCACCCTCCCTGGTTGGGCCCAGAGCAGCCACGCCCCCTAACACCAGCCTAAGGAGCCACAGGTCAATCCCACAAACCCTGGGAGGGCCTTCCTGCCACACCCAAGGCTCCTCCTACAGGGTTTCCCTCCCCAGCTGCCGAAGGGGAGGGAAGTTGAAATGCATCCATTCCCTGAACACATCCCCATTCTGGAGGGCTCAGTCCCTTCCTGCATCCCAACATCAGACTTCCTCCAGGGAAGTGAACAGACCGGAGATGGCCAAGCCCGAGGAGGAGAGCCATCCGGGGAGCAGGTGGGCAGCTTGCCTAGGGTGGGGGTGGTAGGCGGCCTGGCTCATCCTCTCAAGCCCCATTCCACAGCCTCCTACTCGCCTCAAACCTTGAACAGCTGACCCAAGGAGGTTCCAAGAGAGGTCCGCTCCAGGAGAAAGGGACAATGCCTGTCCTGTCCGTGGCTGTATCCCCGGTGCTTAGAGCCCGCACATGGAAGACACTCTGATGTCTGATGAACCCAAGTTGCAACCCGCCCCCCACCCCAGGGGTCCCAATCCCCTACTTTTGTCCCTATTCTAAATAACTGGAATCAACTTTTAACACCTACTTTATTACTTAGGCTCCTTTTCTGTCACTCACGGTCCCCACCCTTTACAATGTGAGTCCTGGGATGGCAGAGATCTCTGTTTTGTGTAAGGATTACGGCTGGTGTCTAAACCACACTGGGCACAGAGAGGCACCAGTAGATACTTATTACGGGAATGAGTCAACAGCCAGGACTGAATAGAGATCAACAAGGCAAAGGTCTTCTCTAGTTGGGAGCCACTGACCCCAAAGAGTAGTGGGCTGGGGCCCCACAGGGTCCCTCGGGGAACTTCCCCGCCCTGTTCTCAAGCCTCTGGGCCAAGGCCAGGGCCATGTAGACATCATGCCTGGCATCCTGCTGGAGATACCTTTGTGGACCCTGCCTCAGACCAAGGCTCCAGGACACCCAGCAAGGAGGTTCCAGGAATCACAGTATTTGCTAGAATCAAGTAGTCCTGTGCCCAGGTGTCCCTCTCATCAAACCCTGGGAACACTGAGTCAGGCGTATGACAGAAGACTCTAGTCTCTGCTGAATTCCTTAAGGGTAGAGTCAGGTACCTAGCAGCTTCCCTGTCCCCACGCCCAGAGAAGCCTCTCCTAGCTCAAGAATTCACTGTGGTTCCAGGGAAGGGGAAGGAGAAGGGTGACTCTTCAAAGTACCAGTTGCCTCTGAGAGGCAGGGCGGGGAGGGAAGGTCACCTCAAAGGGAGCTGAGCAGAGCCTCATGGTGCAAGGGCACAGGCAGGGGAGGGTGTCCTGGGGAACCCTGGGAGCCAAGGCTGGAGAAGCATAGGAGGGCAAGCAGTTCTGATGCCCCGCCCCCCCCCAGACACCCCTCTCCTGCCCCATACCCTCCCTCTCCCTGAAGACTGCTCCTGGGGAGGGGAGAATGAGGTTGCCAAACAGACCTGGCATGCCTCGACCCAGGAGGAGCCCTGATTGTGATATCGCCTGAGTGAGATAAGAAGGCTTCTCCGAGCTGAGGACTCAGGAGAAGGAAGTCCAGGCTCATGGCAGCCAACCCAGGAGCGGGGACCATGGGCCTCTTGGGTCTCCACTCAGGTGTCTCAGTAGCTCCCCCTCACGCTTCTGGAAGGACCAGGAAGGCTGAGGAACATCACAGGTTTCCTGAGACTCTTGCCTGGTATGCTCAGTGTAGAAGGGGGTGGGGGGTGAGGGGGGTCCACACTTTCTAGCTCCAGGCACCACTTTGTCTATCAGCAGGGGGCCGGGGGGAGGGGGAGACCTGGGGCGGGGGACAGGGCCGGAGACCTGGGGCCAGGAGCCAGGAGGACACTTTCCTAAAAGAGGTTGAAAAAAAGCACTATGGAGTCAAAGCTCCTTAAGGACAACAGAGCAGCGCAAGAATGTGATTGAGCCGCTCCGCTGCAGTCAAGCCCTCTGCTGAGCCAAAGTAGAGCAGAGCAGACTGTGCACCCTCTTCCTCCCAGGGAAGGCCCCCAGCTGGGGTCTGGTATCGTGCCTCACTCCTGGCTCCCCCAGGGAGCAGGAAGTCCCAAGGGCCACAGAAACACAAGGTGAGGTTAGAAGAGGCCACTGTCCTCTACCTCTGCCCCCCTAGTTTCAAGGAACGATATTCGCATTTTAAAAGTTCTGACTTCCAGAGGCTTTCAAAAATCAGGATCTCTTGGGGCGCCTGCGTGGCTAAGTGTCTGGATAGGTTAAGCGTCCGACTTCTGCTCAGGTCATGATCTCACGGTTCCTGGGTTCGGGCCTTGTGCTGGGCTCTGTGCTGACAGTTCAGAGCCTGGAGCCTGCTTTGGATTATGTCTCTCTCTCTCTCTGCCTCTCCCTGTCTCTCAAAAATGAATGAACGTTGCAAGAAAATTTAAAGAAATAAAATATAAAAAAATCAGGACCTCTCGGCTAGTGTCTGGACAAAGAAGCCGAGTTCCCTCCCAACTCACCAGGCATGTCCAAAAGGCTCAGGTGTCTGCTCAAAGGCCCACAGGTGACGTGTTTTTATGCTTTATGGGGGAAGTTAAGCAGCTCACACACATCCCCATGCCTGCTATATGCCAGGCCACACGTGTTGGTCACGTTTTTCATTCTCCTATCGACAAGGCTCGCTGGGACTTGGCATGGTTAAGTGACTGAGCCAAGATTATGTAGCAAGAAATCGGCAACGCAGGATTCAAAACTACACCTGCTGACCAGAAAGACACTAAAACTTAAACACCATGTTTAAGGAAAAAGATTGTGAGGCAAGAGGGAGCTTTGCCTCTTACCTTACACTTTTCTAAAATGTTTTACCTTCCCCACAATGGGTTCCTACTGCCTTTAAAAAAATACATTTTTTTTAAACGTTTATTCATTTTTGAGACAGAGAGACAAACAGAGCGTGAGCAGGGGAGGAGCAGAGAGAGAGGGAGACACAGAATTCGAAGCAGGCTCCAAGCTCTGAGCTGTCAGCACAGAGCCCGACGTGGGGCTTGAACTCACATACCGCGAGATCATTCCCTGAGCCAAAATTGGATACTTAACCTACTCAGCCACCCAGGTGCCCTGGACTCCCATTGCCTTTTTAATTTTTTAAACTCATGGTTCAGCTGGAATCATGGGCCTTTTTCTTCTTTTAATGAAACTGTATTAAAAAGTTCTAAAGTGCTAAATTATGAAGTTATTAAAATTACATTATTTTGCACCAAAAGAGACACTCCATTGACTCAAGGAAGAGTAGGGATGCAGGCTGACCTCAGACATTGGAAACACTGTCCAGTGGCCCCCACAGAGACTGCCCTCCTCTAACTTTGGAGAGGTTAGTGGTCAGAGCCCCCAGAGCTGGGTTAGAGTCTAGACGGTCAGAGGTGAGCACGGTGGGCAGATCACTTATGAAAACCAAATACGATAAAGAAGTAGGACCATCTCCCAGGACCCTTCCCATGCCTCAGCTCACACAGACACAGACTGTCTTCCTCAAAAGCTCCTCTGACCCTGGATTGGGCCTCAGCTAGTCTAGACCACCTCTTTATTGTCCCCACCTGGGGTTTCCTGTCTCCCCGACATTCATTCCCTCCCAGCTCCCCTCCTAGTTCACAATTCCCTCTGCAGCCAGATGGGGCTTTGAGTTGTAAACTGTGGAAGATCCCAAGAGCCCCCGGGTCAGACGCTCTGCATGTGGCACACGATTCCCATGGGAAGGGGCACCGAGTCTAAGTCCCGCCGCCTCACCCAAAGCTCACCTTATCTCTGGTGAGAGCCTGAGCGGGCCACACCACGGTTCTCTGGGGGTGGTCAGTTCTCACTACCAAAGCCCAGCGTGTCTACAAAGTGTCCAGCGGGGACAAACCGAGGGCACAACTTTGCGCGCTTTGGCAAGACCGTATTTTTCACTCCTCACCAGGTCCCGACGTATCGCAACGCAACTCCCCTCCCGTGATCGTGGAAAACCTACTGTATCTCCGTATGTTCCCGTAAAGGTGTCCAAAGCCGCCATAGGCGGAGAAAGCCCCAGAGACCAAAGTCCCTCCCGCGGGTTTCCTGCGTCCGGGGATTAGGAGGCACAAAGGGCCGGCAGGGAGTGGGCCCAGATGGCAGGGGCAGGGACTAAGCCGCCGAGGTAACGTGCTCCGCGGCCGCTGCTCGCAGACAGCGGGCTACCTGAGACGCGCGTCGCCGGCCACCTGGGCCAGGCGCCTTGCACGTGGGGCTCAAGGACCGCAGCTCCCACCCCCGCCTGCGGTGACCTCCTGCACCCACAGCCCGGCCGGGCACTTATTTCCCGGTTTCCCTAAACCAACACTACTGGGCAATTCCGAAGCTCAAACTGTGTAAACTCGGGCGGATCAGGCAGAAAAAAGTTCCCAGCCGCAATTCCTACAGGTGTCTTTCTCCCAGACGAACGGAGCCCCGGGATCCAGGGCTGGGCAGGCGGACCTGTACAGCTCTCCCCGCCCCACTCCGGGAAACCAGGGGTCCCGGCCCTCCCCAGCCTTCCCGTCGCGAGTGGAGGGCGCCCCGAAGGGGCGGGCCCGGCTAGGTGCTTCCGGGCCCGCGCCTCACCTGGAGCCCCAGGCCGGCCCCCGCCCGAGGCCTCGGCGTCCCACGGCACCAGCCGCCGGCTCCGCTCGCTCCGCCGCCGGCCCACGGGCTGCTGGGCGGCCGTCTCCTTCCTGCTCACCTCCGGCGCGGCGAGCAGGGGGCGGAGCCGCCGCTATTTACATAAAGGGCGAGCCGGGCGGGCTCGCGGAGCCCGGAGCGGCGGGCCCCAGCGGCCCCTCCCCCGGGCCTGGCTCCGCCCCCCGCGGCGCTGCGCCGACGGGGCGGGAGTGCGGCACTGGCGCCCTCGGGGACGGGGGGGCGGGCGGCGGCCGCTCTCCGGCCAATCTACGTCCCGGGGAATGGCGGGGGGCGGGGCCGCACGAATACGCTCAAGGCGCTGCCGGCCCGCCCCCCCGACCTCACCTGCGCGCACCTGGACTCAGGACGCACGCCACGCCCAGTGTCCTGCCGCGCCCAGGAGGAGTAAATAGTCCCTGAGATGCGCCTCTGCCGTAGCAGCCTCCCCGGCGGGACTGCAGAGGGGAGCCGTCCCTCCCCCATGCCGGCCCAAAGCGGCTGCGGAACGAGCGTGGCCAGGCCGGCTCTTCTCGAGAACGCCCTGCCAACTAGAGCGGGTGAGCGGCTGACACGCTGACAGAGGGCTAGCTTTTGGGACCCCAGAAAGTGGTGGCCTGGGGACGGGGATATCGCCGCGAGACGCCTCCCCCTCGGAGCGGGCTCCAGGCCGGGATTCCCGTCCTCCGAGTCGCTGCTGAGGCAGGAAGGCACCCGATGCCCCAAGGGACAGACAGCAACATTGACCAGAGTTTTTAGCGCTACGGGGGAGCGGGTTGGAGCGACGACGCTGGAGCGGAAGGGGCGCGGAGGCCGGGGACACGGATAGCACGCTCCACAGTACGACTCAGACGCCGCCAGGGTTCAAGCCACACCGACATGGCGCCTCTCCGCCGCCCTTCTACACCGATGCGGCTGCGTTCAGGGAAGGTCCGCTGGGGGCCAGCCTCCCTCCGCGGACTGCCATGCAATAAGCCAAGCGGACTGGGTCTGTGACTTCCTGTCCCCTGTTGCAGGCCCTGACAAAGGTGCGGGGTCGCATTCTCGCCCTCTCGGGTATTTCTCTTCCCTTCCGCACCGGAGAAAGCCTCGTCGCCCTCTGTGGGTGTGCAAAGCAGAGGTGACAGCTCCCCAGGGACCAGAGGAAGGAAGGAGAGCTCCATACTCCCAGGCTCAGGCTGGGGACTCATTCACTATCTCCAGCCACAGCAGAAAAGGGATCTATTTTTTAATGGCTTTGGCTTTTTCGCACGAAGCAGGCACCCTCTCGTTTAAAGGCACAGAGTCCTCTCTTCTGCCCCACCCGCTGGGTCTCTGAAATCTAGTCCTGAGTTCCAAGGGGATCACTGCAAGACAGCAACCTCAGGCATGGGGCTATGGAAGCCAGGTAAGGGGCATGGCATCTTTCTCCTGCAAGCATCAGACACCCAGGGCCAAGGCCCAGACTAGCCCCTGAAGCTACAGGTCAGAGTCTGGGTATAGGAGGCAGCTGAGATGGTCCCTGAGAGTAGACAGTCCAGGTTCCCCAGGGCAGGTCCCATGCCCTGTCAGAGCGGCATGATCAGTGTTCCAGATCCCTGGGCAGCGTGAAGTCCCTGAAGCTGTAGAAGGAGATGTCTCCGTGATCCACCAGGGCAAAGATCAGAGGAACATCCCCACTCTGGTAGGACAACCGCTTGAGGGTACAGAGGTCTGGAACTGGCTCATCAAATCTGTAGGGATACAGTTGGACTGAGACAGGGACATAGGCCACCGTAAGCTGTGAGACCCCAGCCCTCTGAGGCTACCAGGGAAGGGAGATGGTAAGACAGGAGTTGGGGGTGCAGGGAGTCTGGCACTGGACTCTCCTGTCTGCAAACTGCATGGCTCTGGTAAGTTCTCCAAGAGCAATCCAGGGCATCGGGTGGGTAAGGGGGGCTAGAAAAAGTAAGGTTCTCACCACTCTAGGCGTGGGAATTCCTCTGATTCACATCCCTTCTACTAGGTGAGCCTGGCACTGGATTGGCACAGGAGAGACACTACCAAAAATGCCAAGAATAAGGGCTGAGGACTTGGAAGCTCTGGCCTGGAGCACTAACTGGCTGTGTGGCCCTGGGTCAGTCACAGCTCTCGGGACCCCTGGTTCCTTTCAGACTGGCAGACTGGCCAGGGACATGGAGAGGAGGTCCACTTGGTTTACAAGAGAGCTGGCAGCAGCCTGAGGGTAGCGCTCATTCGTCTCGTACCCACTAATGCACATCCGGGCGTAGGGCTTGCCAGGGTTATTCTTCCGGAATGTGGCCACAGCATCAGCCTGGTAAATGTCAAAGCTGATCTCCAAGCCTCCAGACTTCTCCAGCAGCCTGAAGACAGAGGGAGAAACCTTAAGAAACAGGGAATCTCCTACTCCTCCCCCTTTTCTTTCCCTGCCATGCTTTCCCTTCCCCAGTTCCGGGAAGAGGCCTCCTCCAGGGGAACCGAGGTCCTACTGTGTGATGCCACTTGGGCAGAGGGAGGCTCCGCTGCCTGTCTCAACCCTCAGGCTAAATCTACCTCTTGACACTCATCCCGCCCTCCCCCTAGACCCATGAATATCAGCCAGGCTAAGGGTCCCTGGAATGATCGCCCAGCTCATGCCCCACTTCAGGAGTCAAATCCCAGCTGTCAACTCCTGCTGGCAGCCAAGGTGCTGTGGAGTCAGGCACTACTTGGAAACTCACCATGTACCCCCATCAGCGAGGTGTGTGGTCTGCAGCACAGAGATCTGCTGAAGGACTGTGGCTGTAGGGACATAAGGTCAAAAGAAGGTGTTGGAGGGGCGCCTGGGTGGCTCTGTCAATGTCTGACTTCGGCTCAGGTCATGATCTCGTGGTTCGTGAGTTCAAGCCCCATGTTGGGCTCTGTGCGGACAGCACAGAGCTGGAGCCTGCTTCAGATTGTGTATCTCCTTCTCTCTGCCCCTCCCCTGCTTGTGCACGTGTGAGCATGCTGTCTCTCTAAATAAATAAATAACCATTAAAAAAAAAAAAAAGGTGTTGGGGAGGGAAGTCCACCATCTACAGACTCCTCTGACATTTCTGAATCTGCCATCTAGTTTACAGTTGCCAGACTTGGCAGATTTAAAAAAAAATTCTAAGTATGTCCCATGCAATATTTGGAATATACTTACACTAAAAAAACATGAGCTGTTTATCTGAACTTCAAATTGAACTCATCTGGCAACCCTAATCTAGTTACTTGGAATCTCTCATGTTCTTATAAAGATCATAAAGTCTTTCGAATCTGTTAACATGGTTCTTGCCCTGTTAGCTCCCTATTTTTTTTTCCTACAAATTTTTTATTTAAATTCTAATTGGTTAACATAGTGTAATACTGGTTTCAGGAGAATTTACGCACTCATCACTTCCATGTCACACCCAGTGCTTAGTTCCCTGTCCTTCAGCATGAAGGGTGTACTCGGTTAGCCTTCCTTTTATTTGGCCAAGATGGCACTTCCTGGTCTCCTCTAGCAGAGCTGGGAGAACAGGGGGCCACAGCGAGCTGGTGGCAGAGCCATCCACATGCATCTTATTATTTTTAAGGCTGTAGTTGTAGTTTTCATTCCTCTTTGCCTCTCCCTGGACACAGACCTGCCGTTTCCAAACCTTCCCACATGGCCCTTTTGCTGCTTCCCAGAGCAGACTGTCCCTGTGGGCCCCACTCCATGGGCCGCTCTATCTGTCCATCTTTAAGCCTCAACTAGCCGTGGCCAATCCATAGCCCCTTTTCAAAGTGTTAGGATTCCTCAGCTGCCGGGGCTATGGCAGGGTGCGGGGGTACCTGGGGACTCTGCCTGGTCGGGACTCAGCAAGGGGTGGACCGGCTGGTCCCACAGGTGTGGAGGGCGGCTCTGGCGGATCCGCAGGTGCCTCCTCTGCAGCAGCTGCTTGTACTCCTGCCAGCTGGAGCAGCACTGCACCTCGGGATCTGCGTTCACGTCCTCCTGGAAGCGCTGGGCCTCTGCTTGTTGCTCCCGTTCCCGCCTGGAGAGCTTCTCCTTCCTTTGGTTCAGCTTCTGGCACCAGGATTCAGCGTCTGTCTCCCGCCCCGCGACGTTCGCCGGGAGCAGCTCTGGGGCTGGGGCAAGCAGAAAGGTGTGGCGGCTGTCTGAAGCCATGTTGGGGAAGGAGATCTGCTCAAAGTTCCAGCGTGGCTTACAAACCCCCCTGACCCCATTCTCTACTTTGCCACTCTGCTGGCTGCGCCCCACCCCCTCGTTGGCCAGGCCAGGCCAGGGCTCCAGGGATCCCAAAAGCGGAGCGGGGCCCGTTGGGCCCTTTACAGGGCTCGACTCCTGAGGTTTCTCCTCTGGGCATCGGCTGTTCTGGTTGCAGGGAGGTGGGCTGGAGGTTGTCAGGCTCTCAGTTGTCTCATCCACCCCCTGTAGGGGACTCTCCAGGGCCTTGGCCTTCTTATTAATGGACCTGAGGGACGTGGGGAGGAAATGCAGCACATCTGCTCCTGATTGCTGAAGTGCACACGTCCCACGCATGCCTACTGCCTCCAGGGTCCTACCAGGGAGCCGCCCAAACCCAGCTCTTGAGACACTGCTGTTCTCCAGGGTTCCCAAAACGAGCACTCCCTCAACAGCTCCGCTCCCCTGAACTCCCTGGGCGGCGGCCATGTAGGTAGCATTACCGAGGGCTCGACCTCCTCCTCTTCCTCTTGCCATTCTGATCCTCCGAGCTCTGGGCACTGCCATCCAAGTTCAGCTGTCTCTCATAAGGGGACAGGATGGAGCTGTGGGGTGAGAATTGGGGAGGCATCAGATCGACTTCCTCACTCGAGTTCCCAGTGGAATTTGTGAGGGACTAGCCCAGGAGAACAAGTCAGTGGGCCAGGGTCAAAGCCCCACGCCCAGATGAAGGCCCTGGGCAGACTTGCAAGTGGGGTAACTGGGGGCAACCACGGGGGCCTGCCCACGCTTCTCTGCCCAAACTTGTCTCACCAATGGCACCTTTGAACAGAGACTTACTGGAACCCGGGCTCTTGCAGAGCCAGCAATAAATGATGAATCACTGGTGAGAAAAATCAAGAGAACTAGAAAACTTGGAAAATACAGAAAAATAAAAATGAAAAAACCCACAGATACCCCTGTAACACACATACTGCCTCCATATGTTTTTCCTATAAAAAAATGACGTTGTACTAAACACTGCTGTTTAATCTTTTTTAGACTCAAGAATGTATATTACAGACATGGCCCCGGACCACGATAGCATTCTCCCTGCCATGATTTTTTATGGCGCTAAAGCTTCCCTGTCCAAACGGTACCCAGCACTAGGCACAAAGAGCTATTACGGTTAAATTTAAATCCACGAAAATTTAAAAAAAAAATTCAGTCCCACAGTTGCAAAGCCACATATGTTGGACGGCACAGATAGACACAGAATATTTGTTCTTATCACTGCAGAAAGTTCTACCGGACAGTGCCATTCTAAGGGATAAATTCTACTCTGTGGGACTGTGCCTTCCCCGTTGAACTCACAGGATGTTTCCAAGTTCACCCATTTTGCAAACTGATGATGTTTCATGTAAGCTCCCCGCTAAATGCAAATCCTTTGGGGACAGTGATTTTGCTATTCTTCAGCAATGAGCGCAGGCCTGGCACCCAGTAAGTGATCAACAAGTATTACCAAGTGACTGAACGTCCCCCCAGGTGAACTCATGCACACGCCTGCGAACATTTCCTTAGCATACATCCCACTTTCAGGACCTAAAGGACATGCCTGTTATGGAGCTTTCGTGACGTACTGTGAAACAGCAAAGGCTGTCCCAGTTTCCACTCCAAGGCTGATGAACTCTATAACTCTTAGTAATTCTAGGCTACTAAGGTGATGATCTTTAGAGGCCCCAGAAAGAATGAACATCTAACAGCAAAAGGTACGTGCGACTCAACTGTTAATTTCTCACTTGGCCCTTCGTTCAGGCATGCCCTCAACGAGCCTGCCTGCACACCTACTAAGGCACAGAATGTTCTGGTACTACAGCTACATGCCAGGGACCTTTCAGGAACTGGAAGTGTTCACTTGTTATCTGTGGAATGTGAGAGCCCGGGATAAACTGAAATGACCCAAACTTGTCCCAACACGCCTCTCAACAAGGCATTTCCAACAGAGGTCCGCAGCCCAAGTCCAGGGAGCTGCAGCTCCAGCCAGGGAGAGGCCACTGTCCACCTGGGGCTTGTCTACCAGCTCCCAGGACTACAACAAGAAGGAGGGGAGAGGCGATCGGCATTTACCTTGGTTGGAATCGTCGAACCACATAGCCCAGTCTCTTCAGGTGGCTGAAGACCTAAAGGGGAAAAAGTAAAGACCAGACATCTACTTTTGAAAACACCAAACGGTTCCTCTCAACAGGAGCCATTCCCCACACGCCCTCCCCTGCCCCTCCTGCACACCCCGATGCCAAACCCTGCCATGGGCTGGGCCGCACTCCATTATACACACCCTCCCCAAAGGAAGGTCTCAGTCTGAGTTCCTGTCTCTTGCTTACTTTACTCTGGGCACAATTAACATTTAACACGTTCTTGAT